>CM060950.1:445828545-445833545 GCA_030765055.1 Mantis religiosa
ACCTCTTTTTTATGAGTAGGCAGTTGAATCGTTCCTTCTTAACCCTCATATTGTGGAGGGAACACACCTGTCGTTGGTCTACGGATCCGAAACAGTTGCTGGGTTTGTGACGTTGGTTTGTTTGCAGAGGCTGAGGGTGGATCGATCTCGGGAGAGTTCTTCAGCGTCAGCATTCTCGGGAGTCACATACGTGGACTGTACAACTCGTGTGGTCGACTCGGCCCAGCTGAATGGCCTTCTTCTAGGCGCAGCAAGAAATCAGCAGCTTCGTGCAGCAACCTTCATCCAGCCCGCCGCAGAAACAGTGCCGAATGGCCTTCTTCTAGGTGCAGCAATCAAGCAAGTAGCCCTGAGTCAGCCGTCGGCTGCTCTAGGGAGAGCAGCAGCAGCAAAAACAACAGCGGCAGCAGCATAAGCATTCTGCCACGCCGGCTACTCGCATGCCGGCCGGCAAAGCAGCCCTCCACTGGCTTCGGCGATTTGAAGCAGCAACCACAGGCCCTCTTCTCGGGGGCGCGCCGAAAAACCAACAGAGCGGGAGCCATAAAAAGAGCGAGAACACCCCTTTCTTTCTACCCTCACCTCTGTCATCTTTCTTTCCTACTGCGACAGACTGACAGACAACGTAACAGCGGACTAGCAAGACCAAAGCCAAGGGTAAGGGCCCCCGGTCCTAAATCTCGAGCCGATATGGCTTGCACAGGCGCCTCCTCATCCTCTGCTAGTAGCCGGATGGTAACCCCGCCAACTGAGACTGACGGACCAGGACCTAGTGCACCTTCCGCCTCCCATGAGAGTGCTGAATCTGCAGCAGCGCATAACACGCGCACTGGGCAGAAGCGTCTAGCTTCTGCACCTAGCTCACCTACATCCATGGACCTGCCTCCATCCCTTACACCTCTGCCTGAGTCTGACAACTCAGATGCGGATGATTTTGTCGTGGTCGAGGGACGCAGGCGGAAGCGAGCGTCAGCCGACCTGCAGCAACCAGCACCACCACTACAGGGCCAACACCAACCCCCACCCAAAGGGGGGCCAAAAATGCCGCCTATTGTGGCACACGCGTTTAAGAACCACGTGTCAATCATGCGTCTTCTGGCCTTTCGCCTGAAGCACGCTTCGGGGCGAAGAGAAAGCCTAGAAAGATTCACATATGCACCGGTTCTCTGGAAGACCTAGAGGCGGCGAAACCCGTTCTGAGAGAACAGAACATAGAGTTCTATAGTTATTCCGCTCAGCGCCCACATGTTGAGCGCAGAATTATAAGAGGGCTAGACTCCGACTGCACCCCTGACGAGGTCAGGGCAGCACTAAAGGAGGAGTACGACATCGAAGCCCTCTCGGTCGCGCAGCTGCACAAGACCGTCCCGTCGGAAAATGGGCCGGTCAAAGTGCCTATGCCGCTTTTCCTAGTCCTTGTGGACAAAGTGCGTGACGCTGAAACCCAGCCGATCGATACTGTTCGCAGGCTGATTTTCACCGTCGTGAAAGTTGAGCACTTTCACGGCAAAGAAGGACCGGTGCAGTGCCATCGATGTATGGGCTTCCAGCACTCCAGCATAATGTACGAGCGCAAGCTTCGTGCTTGAGGTGTGCGGAGCCGCATTTGTTGAGGTACTGCCCCAAGCCTCCTGAAGAACGTCAGTCTGCGAACTGTAAATAACCGCACGCCAGCGTTTACAAGGGCTGCTAAACGCGGCAACGCATCATCGAGAGCCGCCGTCAGGGGCATCCTGAGCCGGCCACTTTCCGCCCGGTGCAGTCTTTCGCGGCCGCCCTCAAGAAGGCCGAGAACACGCTGCAGCAAGCGGAAGCGACTGCTGTGCAAACTGCAGCCCCTACAACACCGCCTCCGACCGAGGAAAGTAAACCTGCACCCTCACAAAGCAGGGAAAAAACCGCTATTACGCCTCCTGCGCCGAGAGCCAACGACCAGGACCAGCCTGAGGCCCCGGCCTCAGCTGCTCCTGCACCGCAGCCTGTGCCACCGGTAGAACCTGCACCAGCAGCACCCATGGTGGCACCAGCCAGCCCAGCACCTCAGTCCGCTGCCTTTGGGGGCACGATATCCCAGGCGGACCTGGACGTGTTCCAGGCCCTCTCCCTGTGTTTCGGTGACCTAATACAGAGACCCTCCCTGCTCTACGCAACTGTAAGCTACAGGTCGAGAACCATGCATTGACTCCGATGCAGAAGCACGCCATTGTGCTCAGAACGCTGGAGGAGCTGTTCCCGGGGTCCGCTAAGTAATGACCTCCAGACTCGTCCGGAGACCATTAAGAGCCGCGTTCTGGAACGCGAACGGCATCCGGGGTCATCACCATAGCATGCTTGAATTTGTGCAGTCTTTGGGTATTGATATTCTGATGGTCTGCGAAACCCATCTGGATGCTGCAACCAATTTCTCGCTGCCTAGCTTTGTCACCCATCGGTCTGATCGGGTCGGCCGACGAGGTGGCGGCACCGCCATCTTCATCAGGAACCACATCACGCACTCACCTTTCCCTCTCCCCCCACTCCAGCACTTAGAAGCCTGTGCCATTCTGCTTGCCATTGGCGGGCTGGGCACGCTGCTGGTAGTGGCCTACGATCCTCCTGATGCTCGCTTCTACGAGGCGGACTTCAACCTCCTGTTCAACCTTCATCCAGTGGTATGCATCGCCGGCAACCTCAACGCGAATCATGCCCACTGACATAGGTGCACAGCTAACACCAAAGGGCGTGGGCTCTACCGCCTCATCAGCGGAAACCCAAGCCTTGTCGCGCACGGCCCGAGAGGCCCTACGTTCCATCAAGCCCACGGCAGGCCGGATGTGCTCGAAATCATGCTCACCAAAAACTTTCCATATCATCTAGACCTCTCGGCAGTCAACGAACTGGACTCCGACCATGACCCGGGCCTGGTGGACTCTAACGTTGACATGTCAGCTCTGTTAAACCCAGACTGGACATATGAGTGTCGACTGGGATGCAGCCGTCCTGAACCTGGGCCAGTCAGTGTACCCGCGACCACGTATCGATTCCATCGATGCACTGGAAGCGGCAGCCTCTGACTTCTCACAACACATCGTAAATGTGGTACGTTCTCACACATAAGGCATTCCCACAAACCACCACAACCCCATGACCATTCCAAATGTGCTCCGGCAGCTGCTTAAAGCCAGAGCAACTGTCTGGAAGCTATGTTAGCGCTTCCGCCACCCTAGGATAGAGGTAGTCTTACCAGAGGTTCAAATCCCTGGCAAGAAGGCTTCTTCGTGCTCACCGCTCTGCGGCCTGGGAGACAACAATGAAGCAGGTGGACCTCACGGAGAAGCACCCGTGGCGGATTATCCGTTCCTTACGGAAGGATAAAAGTCAATACCAGCATCCTCTCCCTGGCATTCGAGGGCGACTCGCCTTTGAGCCCCAAGAGAAGGCCACAAGTTTTGCAGACTATCTAGAGTCTCAATTCGAGCCAACGGAAGACCCGCAAGACGACGAGTTTACCGAAATCGTGGAGGAGGCGGTGGAATACCTCTACGAGGACCCCGCTCCCACACGCGATGTGATCCACATCCCCTTTGCCACCCCCAAACAGGTGGCAGCCCAAATCCGCAGCCTCAAACCAAACAAATCCCCGGGGAATGATGGTGTCACGGCACTCATGCTCCGAAACTTTCCCAAAATAGCTGTGATCCACTTTACGCGGATTTACAATACATGCCTTTATCTCCGCCACTTTCCAACTTGTTGGAAAGAGGCCAGGGTGGTCTGCATTCTGAAGCCCGGCAAAGATCCACTCTTCCCTTCCATCTGCCCGTCCATAAGTTTTCTCTCAATCGTCTCAAAGGTTTTTAAGCGATCGCTCCTGGCCCGCCTGACTCCTCTCTTCGAGGAAAGGCATCTCCTACCGGATCACTAGTTCGGGTTCCGTCGGGGCCACTCCACGACCCTGAAGCTACTGCGATTGGTAGAAAGGACTGCACTGGGTTTCCAGGACAACCTCAAAACCGTCGCGGTGCTACTGGACTTGGACAAGGCCTTTGCCACAACGTGGCACCAGGGACTGTTATACAAGCTCAAGTAACCACAACTCCCCTCCCCATACCTCACCCTGATCAGTAGTTTCCTCCGGGATCGAACCTTCAGGGTGCGGATCGAAGGCAAACTCTCCTCCGTCAGACCCATAGCGGCGGGAGTCCCGGAAGGCAGTGTACTGTCGCCGTTACTCTTTGCTGCCTACATGTCTGACTTCCCTACAGAGCCTCATACTGTTCTGTGCCAATATGCTGACGACGTCCTCATCTTGGCCCAGAACAAAAACATCCGCTACTGCCTCCCTCCGCTGCGACGATCACTCCGAGCCATCGGTACGTGAAGTGAAAGGTGGAGGATGGCCATCAGCCCACAGAAGAGCTCTGCCCTTCTGCTGGGGAAGGTCCTCAGATGGCGCCCGGAAGGAGACCTGCGGTTGAGGCAGAGGAGGATCCCTTGGGTCCAATCTACCAAATAGCTGGGTGTCCGACTAGACCGCGGCCTTACATTCACTCCACATGCCCGTGAAAAAATCGGCTTCGGCCATGCAGCGCTTAGGCAGTTGTACCCTATATTCCGTTCGACCATGCCCACTCGCCTGAAACTACGGGTATATCGTGCGATCATCCCGCCCCTGATCCTGTATGGATGCGAAGTCTGGGGATCGGTGGCTCGTACCACCATCCGCAGACTGCAAGCCGTGCAGAACAGGGCGCTCAGGATGATCTACGATACCGAACGTATGTTACCTTCACACATCCTACACACCCATTCTGGCATACCATACGTTGAGGACGTTGTGCGTGGACGCACGCGCTCATTGTATGCCAGGATTACATCCCATCCAAACCACCTAGTGAACACACTAGGACAATATGACCACCGTGTGCCCAGGAGGAGAAAGAGCTGCCGCCTCCCAAAGGACGCCGTTGGATGGTGAGACCAGCCTCTCATCCCTCAACACTTCACCCTGTTCCGGCCAC
>CM060950.1:445836045-445928545 GCA_030765055.1 Mantis religiosa
TTGCTAACTTTGAAAGACTTAATGGCCGCCTTGCTAGACCTGCCAGCTTTGCTTGCCGCCTGGTGAGCCTTACAGGCACCATTGCAAGCGGTGTGAGTTTTGCTGGCTACTCCACAAGGAAGTGAGTCACGAGGTGACCTCCGACTGTCACCAAAGGAGAGCATTGGACTTTCCAAGCCATTTGAAGTCACTGGAATAGACTATGCTGGACCACTATTTTAGAAATCAAGAGAATAGACATGGATTGTCTTATTTACTTATGCAGTATACTGTGCCATACTTCTCAAACTAGTTCCGCCTATGACCACAGGAGCATTCATCTAACCTCTAAAGAGATTTACAGCTCACAGAGGGGAGTCTCAACTATTTGGTCAGATAACGATACCAATGCTATGGGTACTAACTGAGCTCTGGGGGAGCTGGATTGGAAAGAAATTGTGAATAATGCCTGTATCTAGAAAATCTCATGGAAGTTAAGTCCTCCTATATGGAAGTTAAGTCCTCCTATGCTGCATTGTGGGGCAAATGGTGGGAGGGAATGATGAGAATGGTAAAGTAACGGAAATTGCGAAGTTCTTGCTTATCCTGCGGGCAAGGCAAATATCTGACAGCCTATGTCTTCTCCAGGTCTGTGTCCACTCCAGTTGGTGAGACTAAGTGGCCCAAGTTGTTGACTTCTTTGTGGAAGAGCTGGCACTTCATTGCGTTCAGCTTCAGGTTTTTCAGCTTCAGGTTTTTCACCTGAAATCTCTGTAGCACTTTGTTCGGGTTCTCGAGATGGTCTTCGAACGTCTTGCCAACGAAGATGATGTCGTCCAGGTATAACAGGCAGGCGTCATAAGTCAAACCTCCCATTACTGACTCCATGAGACGTTGAAAAGAGCTGGTGTGTTGTAGAGACCAAAGGGCCAGAGCTCTTGGCTTGTCGAGAATGCGGCCTACTCCTTTTCTCTCGGCTCTAGAGCCAGCTACCAATAATGCTACTTCAGGTCCAGGCTCGAGAACCACAGCGCACCAGCAAGCGTGGCCAGAGTGTCATCAGTCCGGGTAAGGGGAAGCAGTCCTTTCTGGTGACAGCGTTCAGGTTTCTGTAGCCCACGCACAAGCGTAGCTCATGTTCTTCTTCTTCTTCTTCTTCTTCTTCTTCTTCTTCTTCTTCTTCTTCTTCTTCTTCTTCTTCTTCTTCTTCTTCTTCTTCTTCTTCTTCTTCTTCTTCTTCTTCTTCTTCTTCTTCTTCTTCTTCTTCTTCTTCTTCTTCTTCTTCTTCTTCTTCTTCTTCTTCTTCTTCTTCTTCTTCTTCTTCTTCTTCTTCTTCTTCTTCTTCTTCTTCTTCTTCTTCTTCTTCTTCTTCTTCTTCTTCTTCTTCTTCTTCTTCTTCTTCTTCTTCTTCTTCTTCTTCTTCTTCTTCTTCTTCTTCTTCTTCTTCTTCTTCTTCTTCTTCTTCTTCTTCTTCTTCTTCTTCTTCTTCTTCTTCTTCTTCTTCTTCACTAAGACTACAGGGGAACATCAAGGGCTGTCAGACTGTTCGCTCACTTCTCGGGATCTGATGTCCTCGAGCCTGTCCCGTACCGTCGCTTGTTTTGCCAGCGGAACGCGTCTGGGTGGTTACCGAATAGGCCGGGCGTCTCCGGTGTCAACGTGGTAGAGCACTCGCTCCGTGTGGCCGTTGTCGCTGTTGCCTTGGTTGAAGACATACTGGTATCATCTCTGCTGTTGTCGAACCTTCTCTAGCTGTTCTGCGGTCAGGTGGTCGGCTGCCCTATCCAGTAAGCTTTGCATCCTGGGCCCCAGGTATTGTGTCGGCTACGGCTCCTGGATCTTGTCTATTTGTGATACGCTGGTAACGGGCTCGTACGTCCCCAACTCCGTGCCAACCTAGATGTCGTGATCGGTGTCTGATGGGTTGAGCAGCCCCAGCAGCACCTTCTCTCGGCACGGCAACAATGTCCTGGCTAAAAGCAATCCATGCATAGGTGTATTCCAGTACAGCATCAGGTTCTTCATGCGCTGGCCTACTAGTCGGGCCGTCACCACCACCTTGCTTTCCGCAGGGACAACCACGTTTTCTCTCAGGAAAACCCTGCGTATTCCAAAGCGTTCTTCGGCGTGGCGGAGCGTTACCTTTTATCCATTGAGGCGCAAAACCATCCTGCGATCGACCGTCACCTCGTGGCTCCTGAGGGCATCCAGTCCCAGTATCACCTCCGCAGCCACCTTCACGACGAACACCCATAGACGCAAGGCACTTCACTCCAAGGTCAATTGCATCAGGGTCTCCCTCTCCATGGGTAAGTTGTCGCCCGGTGTCGTCATTAGCTGGTATGGTCGGCTCAGGTTTCTCGACGGCAAACCCCTGGCTACGTCAGGTCTGATAACGGTCACGACTGCCCCGATGTCCGTAAGCACGTGGCACGGCCTTCCGTTCACCAACCTCCGTGATGAGGCAGTCATACGTACGTGAACTGACGGCGAGCAGTGTCATTCGAGGAAATGGTGGTGACGGCACCGACGTGGCCCTCGCCACGTCGGGCCTTTCTTGTTGTCTGGCTGCTACTCTTGTTGTCGGCAGTCTCTAATCAGGTGTCCAGACAGGCCACACCCCCAAAACACTTCACTTAGTCTTCACCTGCGTATTTGGACTGGTCTTCGATCTCCATCGGAGCGGATACTCCTTGTCTTTGAGGTTGGGGTAGCCGTCACTTTGGCCACTTCCATTTTCAATGCGGCCGTAAGGGCCTCGGGGATAGTCTTATAGTTGCCGAGCATTACACGCTGACATACCTCTGTGACTCGTACTGCGTCGATGAAGGAATAGGCGGCTTCTCGGGATACACGGGGTATGAATCCGGGTGGGAGGTCGACCAAGGTTTTGCTGGAAAACAGTTTGACTGCCAGGGCGAACTCCTGCAGCGTCTCCTCTTGCTGCTGCGTTCTAGATTTAAGTTGGCGGGGGTTGGCTGCGGCCAAGCCGTTGTTTCCGAACTGGTTTTCCAGGGTTTCCCATAAAGTCCTTGGACGCCGTCCTTGTCTGGATCGAGTTCAGCACCTCTGCGGCCCATCCCTGGAGGCTTCCTATTAGCTGTGCGGCCTGTTCCTCTGGCGACCACTTGTTGTGCTTGGCCACTGTGGCGAATTGGTGGCTGAAGATTTCAAAAGTTAACGTGCCGTCGTACTTAGGTGGTTTGACGCGCGCAGATGTGTCGTGTCCTGGCACGTCGGCCTTCAGATGTTTCAGGCTTTTGCCGACGATATCCTCCACCATGGTTTTCAGGGATAAACCATTCCATGAATATCAAAGAATTAGATGACCATAACTTCTCAGCAGAAGCAACCACATTTGCTTTTTTGGGGGTTGATGATGAAGGAGACTTCCACACTGAGCTTTGCTGTTTGCTCTCACGATCAAAATGATGTAGCCAAGCTCCATCAGCAGTGATTTCTTTTGAAAGAAACTCCATATCTTCCTCTAATATCAAATATAACTGCATGCAGACCTGCATGCGAATGTCCTTTTTTTCGGGAATCAACAGTCTTGGAAGCCATTGCGCACAAACATGTCTCATGTGTAATGTTTCTGACACCAACATGTGGGTGTCACCCAGTGAACTGTTCAGTATTTCAGAAAGTGATCTTAAGGTAATTCTTCAATCCTCAATCACAATGGAAGCAGCATTGTTAATGCTTTCTTCCGTAAGAGCAGAAATTGGAGCACCGGATCCACCTTCTTTTGAAATTGTCTCCCCTCTTTAAAAATTTTAAACCATCTTTGAGCTGTGCTGTAGGGAAGAACAGACTCTCCATAGGCCTCCTATAACTTTGTATAGGCCTTAACTGAAGATATGTTGAGACGAAAGTAGAATTTCAAAGCTGCATATTGTTCCTGGCGTGTTACCTCCATTGCAGAGGTAGACGATACTGAACATGTCTGAACTTGTCTGGTTCTTACAGGCGGGAACCAAGAGTACCAACAATGAAACTACTACGGCGTGTTTGTTTCACATGAAGCTAATAGAATATCATAAGATTGAATTTTAGTGCGAAAAATTATGACCGTAAAAAAATTATGATCATTTTTTATTGAACAGCCCTCCCATTTTTCCTCATTTTCCTGTTGCATATCAGCTTATCCAGTGAGAAGCTTAGTAAACTATAAATGAAGGAACAGACAGAAATCATATACAGTGAAAGGACACTATAGTGAAATAGAGGTAGAGCAGACTAGTGAAGTGCATAAAGAAAAGTGACTAAGAGTAATGATGAGAGAAGCAGAGAATGAGAACAAATGAAATTGAAGGGAAGAATGGGAACAGGATAAGTTAATGAAGAAGTGTGGAGGAAATATTCATAAACTGAAAATAGAGATGGGGAAGAGTTCATATTCATATTCATTTATTGCATCCGTAAATAATACAACTCATGATGTGGAATTGTCAAATTACTAACTACACAAAAAATAGTAACAAGAAACAAGAATTACAATAAGTTGTTAAGCATAATAATCAAATTAATAATTAAAATTTACATTCCTTTATTCCTACAGTGTGCAGTGTGCAGTGTCTTAGGTTTCTATTTTGTGATGAAGTGCAATATTTGTACCTTTCATATGTGATTGTGATAACATTATAGGTGAGTTCAAATATGATTCTGTAGATGATTATTTAAACATTACAAGATCTCAACTGAGCCCAAAGGTAAGAATTGAGTACCTGAATGCTAGGTCTATTGTAAACAAATTGGATGATATTGAGCTTCTTGTGGCAAAAATAACTAAAGTAGATGTGGTTGTTATAGCAGAAAACTGGTTCAGGGAAAACATAATTAACTTTTTTAATATAAAATTTTTTTATGCACATCATATTATAAGGAAAATGACAGGAGGTGGAATTTCAGTGTATATTAGAGATGTATGGAAAATGGCAGTACAAAACATAGTAAACAGTGTCCACAGTATCCTGCACATAAATCTGAAAAGGGATCTAATAACACTGGATATCATTGCAGTTTATAATCCTAATGATCGAAATACTGGCTACTTTCTCACTGATATGGAAACTGTACTGTGTAGGAAGCTTGCAAAATCAGCCATGATCATAGGCGATGTAAATATTAATTACCTCACTCAGAGTAAAAGTCTTAAAAACTATAATACACTAATTACAAGTTTCAATTTTGTACAAGGTAAAAAATATACCCAACAAGAATAGGCAATAGCTCAACTACACTAATTGACCATGTACTTATCAATAACAATGATACCCCAATATCTATATCTAACATAATGCATGATATCAGTGACCATAACTTACTTATAATCGACATAAAAGAACACCTTTGCAAGGCCCTTCATGATAAGTATATCAATACCAGAATGTCAATTCAAGAATTTAACACTATAAATCATAATAGCCTTTCCTTATTTATACAAAATACTGGATTTAACTGTGTCACAAATGACCCTAATGAATATTATAACTCATTGCGGTTTATAAAGAAAGGGGTTTCAGTCTGCTCCTACAGGTGCAGAAAGGTTGTGTCAAATAAACTGATACATAAACCATGGGTTAATAGTAACTTTTTGGCTCTAGTTAAAAAGAAAAACTTACTGTATAGCAAAACAAAATGCCAATTTCCCTCTCCGATAGTAATTGAACTTTGCAAAAAGTGTGCAAATGAAGTAACTAAAATGAAAAGGGAACTTAAGAAGCATATTGCTCAAATAAACTGAATAACTACTATGATCCAAAAAAGGTATGGATGACAATAAATGGAATCTTAAGAAATAAAACCCCAGTACATTGCAATCAAATAGAAACAATAATGGTAGGTAATCAAAAAATAGTAAATGAATTAGAAATATGTGAATGTTTTAACCAATACTTTGTAAGTATAGCTGATCAGTTAGTGAAGATATGTATAGCTACACAATATACTCCACCACCTTATAGTTCAGTACCAAATAGTCTTTTTCTATATCCAACAGATAATAATGAGGTTCTAAAAATGATAGCAACAATAAAAAACAAAGGTAATGAAACAGATAATATTTTATCAAATGAATTGTTAACAAAGTGCAAGTACAGTTTGGTTCCACACATTGTAACCTTTATTAATTTATCACTTAGTCTAGGTTCAGTACCTGATGGTTGTAAAATCACAAGAGTTGCCCCAATTTATAAGACAGGTGATAGAGTAATTATGGATAATTACAGACCAATAAGTATTATTCCTGTATTTGCCAAAATTCTGGAAAAAGTAGTAAAAGTTAGGTTATTACAGCATCTAGAAAAACACAACTTTTTTCACAATCATCAGTATGGATTTATTAACAAATCTAGTACGGTAGATATTATCGTACCTATTTAAAGAGCTCTGAATAGAAATTGGCTAGCTGCTGGTTTATTTATTTACCTAAAGAAGGCTTTTGAAACTGTAGATCATACTTTATTACTAAATAATTATTATCTCAGTAATAGGAAACAATTTGTTAATATGAACAACATTTCCAGTTCTCTATCAGTAATTCATCATGGTGTTCCACGAGGTTCTGTATTAGGTCCTATATTATTCCTAATTTTTATAAATGACATAGGATGCTTAAGACTAAAAGGTAAATTGACTATGTTTGCTGATGATATATGTTTGTTATATATAGATAACTCTGAGCACCAGCTGATATATGACATACAGCAAGACCTGAATGCATTGAATAGCTGGTTTAAGTGCAATAAGTTAACATTAAATGTATGTAAAACAAAATATATGTTATTTCATAAAAGATCATAGGTACCAGTAGTAAATAACAAGATATATGTTGATAACGCAGTGATTGAAAGAGTAACAAAAATCACATATCTAGGTTTGATTCTAGACAGTACGCTCACATGGAAGGACCATATCATGCATGTAAAAAATAAGATTATTCCTGTGTTAGCTGTAATTCACAGGCTGAAATTCAAAGGATTCAGTGTAAATCATTTACGAAGTATCTACCATGCTTTAATTAAATCTCATTTGGATTACTTAAACATCTTATGGGGTAACTCTGTTAAATATTTAATTCATGACCTCGAAGTACTTCAAAATCGTGCCTTGAAAATAATCTACAATCTACCCTTTAGAAGAAACACAAAAGCACTCTACCATGTAACTAACATTTTACCATTACAAGCAAACATTGAGTTGTCCTTGAAAATATATCTCTACAAAATAAAAAATAATCTTCTAAAGTCCAATCTAACATTTGAAAGCTCTTCACATATATATAATACAAGAAATAAAGTAAACTTAACAAAACCAACGGTGAACACTTCTACTTATGGCCTGAACAGCTTAACATCACATGTTATCAACTTATATAATGTGCTCCCACTGGAACTGAAAGGCTGCAGGAACATAAAAGGTTTTAAAAGGAAAGTTGCTGAAAATTTACTGAAGGCATATATTGACAGCTGATAAAGTGTTACACATTTATAGCTGGTTTGAAAGCTGAACTGTTTAAAACTTAATATGGATTAATGTCCCAGAGAATATGTAGCTTCTATTTTTCAGTTAAGTCCTTTGTTACTATTATTTCTTGAGTTATAGTGAATGTCTGTATCTTTGTATGTTTCATATATGTTATTCTTGTACAGTAATTCATTCCTACTATGAAAATGTAATATAAGTATTGTTAAGGGCTGTTTGCCATCATTTTATATATTTTTGTACTGTTCCCTAGCATGCGCTATGGCTCTGGGAACCTTTTCAGATAACAATAGATAAATAAATAAATAAATAAATAAATAAATAAATAAATAAATAAATAAATAAATAAATAAATAAATAAATAAATAAATAAATAAATAAATAAATACCCTTTGTCATTTAAATATTCGTCTACTGAGTAGTAACACTTTTGTAACAAATACCTCTTGGATGTGCTTTTAAACTTTGTGAAGGACTCAACGTTTTTATTTCAGTTGGCAGTTTATTGTAGATATGAATTCCGTTGAATTTAAAACTGTGCTCATACATTTTCTTTTTATAATAGGTGACATGTAAGTTTGAACTATTTCTCATGTTATGGTCATGAATGTCATTGCTTTTTTAAAATTTATCTAAGTTCGTTTTAACCTGTACTATTATTTCTAAAAGGTAAATGCTTGGTAATGACAATACGCCTAATGTTTTAAACCATTGCTTACAACTATCTGTTCTCTTTAAATTCTTTGTAATTCTATTTACCCTTTTTTGGATTCCAAATACTTTGATTATGCTATTACTATTTTCCCATACTGTTAAACCATCAGAAATTAATGATTGAAAATTTGCAAAATAGGCTATTCTGAATGTATTAAAATTTACACTGTGCTTCAAAATTGATATTCAGAAACAAATGCTACTTAATATCTTCATTAAACTTTCAATATGCATATTCCAATTTAGACTGTTATCCATCCAAACTCCTACAAATTTTGTCTTTCCTGTATATTTAATTTCATTTTCATCCATTATAATTTCAGGTAAATTAACTGCCTTATTGATTTTATTATGAAAACCCACTGCCTGACTCTTGTCCCTATTTATAACTAATTTGTTATTTTGAAACCAAATTGATACTTCTTTCAAATTATTTATTACATTTTCTTTGAGTTCGTCACCATTTTGACCTGATATCAAGAGGCTTGTAACATCTGCAAGTAAGGAGCATTTTAAAGAATTTTGTGAATAAAGTGCCAAATCATTAATATACAAAAAAAATAGCAATGGCCCTAAAACTCAACCCTGCAGCACTCCACAGTTTCTGCCAGCCGCTTTTGATTTTATAGTTTTTATTTCCTTTGTAGTTTTGTCAACAAACTCTATTTCTATTATTTGCCTTTGTTCTCTCAGGTAGGAGACAAACCAGTTATTTACAGTTCCCCTAATTTCATAATGAGATAGTTTCTTTAATAGTATTCCATGATCAACTAAATTAAAAGCTTTAAACAGGTTGAGGAATATTCCAATACATTTTTCTGAATTGTCAAGCTTTTGTTGCACTTCGTCTATAAACTGTATCAGTGTGGTATTAATGGACTTTCCTTTTTGAAAGCCATGCTGCCTATCAGAAATTACTTTAAATTTTGCAATAAAGTTGCACAATCTAATAGAAACCACTCTTTCTAATATTTTGGAAAAGATCGATAGCAGTGAGATGTGTCTAGAATTTTGAACTTCCAATTTTGATCCCTTTTTATACATTGGCTTTATTTTTGCCATCTTAAAGCAGTCTGGGAACCTACCTTCACTCAATGATAAATTTATTAAGTGCACTAATGGTTTTACTAAGTGGGCAGAACATTGTTTTACCAAGAAATTTGAAAACCCATCCAAATTAGTAGAGCTTCTATTTTCCATGCTTTTTATTATGCCATACATATTATAACCATGTTGTTCAGATGTATGGAACTCTAGGATAAATTTAAAATTCTCCAAATAGAGTGAGGTTGCAATATATGTGTATTTTCATAGCCCGCTCACATCCCTTGTATTTTTGAGGAATACTTGAAAACATATCAAAGTTTAGAAGCTTATTACTCAGGCAAGGCTACATTGAAAATTCCAAATTTTATAACAATAAACCTGTCATTATTAAAATTTAGCCACATAATTAAAGTATCATTTTAAACTTGGATTCATATTCTCATGTTGCTACATGAAATAGTTCATTATTATTTATTTTTTGTGAAAATATTGTAAAAATTGAAAATGCTCTACACATAAAAAATCTGAGTTTTTAAGTTCAATTTTTGTTTTCGGCTATTAAAGAGCAATTTTAAAAGACTCACATTCTTAGTTTTTGGAATATTCTTGTAGCATTTGTTCTAAAATATTTTCCATGTGTTAGCTCTCAAAATTTTGAAAATATATTTTTTTCTGTTCCTTAACACAGTGTAATTTTCAAAACATGTTAAATGAAAAATTTTGACGCGTGACCCATTTTGTATACTGAAAAGCGTTAGAAAACAGTTTCTCAGAAAATTAACTTTAAAGTAATGATTGCTAATTTTAATGATTCTTAAAGGTCTCTTTAAAGTGTCACGTGATGACCTAAAATGGTACAGATGCCATCTATTACTACAGATCCTAAGCTACCAAAAGTGCCAAAAACAGAAAATTTCATGATTTACAACATTTTTGGCAAATTTTCAGTGTAGCCTTGCCTTCAATGTTCACTTCCTGTGACTTGAGTCATTTGCACATTCTAAAGTGCTTAATTCTACTGATTTATGAATACAGCACTTTGCAGATTTCTCATGACTTCAGGTTATGATATCAGTTCCCTCTTTACTCATGTCGATCACATACAGGTTGCTGGACATATACTGACTAAAGTTATCTGAGTCACCTACATGCCAAATTGCAGTTAGGATGTTTTTGAGGAATATGCTTAGCTTTGCTTGGGAAACATCTACGTAGCTTTTTGGGCGTGGGAATGCCGATTTGGCAATATATTGCCATATTGAAAGTAACAATGAAGACTGCATATTATGGCAGTCATGGGTCATTGAAGTGGATCATTCTGGTTTGGGTCTTCTGACCTTACAATTAGGTTTATCATGCCGCCCTTCAGTAATGGCTACTCTAAACGTCGCATTCTCTGACCATACATGGCTAGGGTGACCATATCTCATGGGCAGAAAAAGAGTACACTTGCATATATCATGGGCAGGAGAAGAGGATGCTTTCAGTATTGTGACATTCCAGTTGTAGCACAGAACTGTTTGATGTCTGTAGTAGAGATTTGTAAGGTTTACATACATACATATAGTTTGATAGACTTGATTAAAGTTTAAGAAAGCAGCCAGCATTAAAGAGGTTAAGAAAGGAAATACAAGTAGATACTTTTGGCTAATTGATGGGTTAGAGGGACTGGATGGAAAGCAGGAGATCCGTGGTTCAAATCCCGGCCATGGCATTGAATTTTTCATGTTGATTATCTAACAAGTAGATACTTGTTTTATTTCATATAAATGGTTATTATAATCTAGCACACAAACCTGACACATTCTACAGTGTACCCTGCTTCCCTTTTTTCCTTTAGATATCTTTTACTTTAAGTGATTTGAAGCTCAGTGTTTGTCTGACTTTCAGTGTTTATAATGTGCATTCCAAATTGAATAGTGTGCCTGCTACTGAGTTTGCTTCCACTTCTGGATCAGCAATATTTTTCTGTACAATTGCCATAAGCGGCCGTACAAAGTACAATCTTGCCTCACTCAGTTCATCTTCAAAGAACCTTCTTATTTTTACTGGAACTGAAATTTGGGATAAAAAATAGGACCGGAGCACAGGGTACAATTTCCAGTATTCTACTAACACATGGAGCAATGCACCTTTTGTCTATCACCAACTTTTTAACAATACCTGTTGTATCAGTAGCTATTGTTTGTACCTTTTCATTTGGAGATGCTTTCAACTGAATAAAATCTGTGTACATACCACCATTTTTTCGTGAAAATATTGGAAGAGGATAGGAAATAATTTGAGAGAACCATGGTTACTTGCATCTGTCGCAAGACCAAAACATGAGATTCCTTTTAACACTTCTATTGGTAACGCTACTGAGAGAGTATAGTTTAACACGTGCCTTCAAGGAAACTACCTACCCGGCTGCACAGGAACAGGAAGGAAGCATAGAATAATAGCATATTTATTGTAAATTGATAGATCAGTCAGAGAATATGCAATGACCAAAGAGTGTAGTTATACTAGGTGTACAGCCTTTGCTGTGGCTTAAGCTTCTTCGAATTGCGATGTCTCAGTGGCCAGAAAGAAAGATTATGCAATATAAAATGAAATTTGTGCCTAGCTGCAAAAAAGAGGACATTTGCCGAATTTCCAAAATTGCGCCTGGATGCTTTTCTACAGCAGTAAAGAGGACATTTCCAGGAAAAATAGGATGTATGGTTACCCTATACATGGCTACACATTCTCAAGGTAAGTCTGTGTGGGTCTTTAATATAATAATGTAACTGTTAAAAGTATTTCACCCCTAAGTCTTTTCAAGACTTGGGGAGTGCATTATACTTAGACTTAATAATAATTAGGTTATAGTAAATTGGCACATTATAGAACTCTGTGTTGTCCCTATCTCTACTTATCTCTAATCTATCTCCTACCTTGCTGTATCACTTAACTCTACCATCTGCTCCCATCTCCTTAAAGCTATGCTCCTAGTTGCAGAGTACATTGTAAAACCTTTTGGTGAAACCCTTTTCTGTATACAGTTCACTCACTTCGTAATAATATACAAAGCGTCAAAGTGTATTGAAGTTCTACCTAATAGTAAAAGGGCCAGAGTCCAGCTCAAGAACTGTCGGCTTTCAAAAATATAAAAATGGTGTACCCGAGGGATCCATTCTCGGGCCTCTGTTATTTATACTGTACATAAACGACTTAGCTGACAATGTAAATAGTATGGCAAATGTGAGCATAACACCTTTTGCAGATGATACGAGTATTTTCCTAACAGGGGCAAATGAAAATAAAATGAATTTACATATATACAGCACATTGAAATATATTCAGAAATGGTTCAATAAAAACAAGAGAAAATAGCAGCCATAAGCTTCCATAGTAAGCTTATTAAGAACGTTACACATCCAAAACTTAAGCTGAGTCAAGATGAGATAAAATATGTTAAAGTAAGCACATTTCTGGGTTTGTTACTAGATGAGAACTTAATTTGGGAAATGCATATTGATAGGCTCACTAACAGACTTAGTAAAATGTGCTTCTTAGTAAGGTCAGTAAAATTTATGTCAAGTGAACGTATTCTTAGAATGGTATATTTTGGATACATTCATAGTCTATTAACATATGGGATAGTCTTCTGGGGCCATTCAAAAAAATAGCATGAAGGTTTTTAGGATGCAAGAGAAAGTAATAATGGATTATGGCTAATGTGACAAACAAAACTAGTTGCAAACAATACTTCAGAAAATTTAAAATTTTGTCTTTGCCATGCATGTATATATCTGAATCACTTACCTATATGAAAGAAATCCTAAAATCATTCAAAACAAATTCAGAAGTTCATACACATGATACTAGAGCAAAGAACAATCTATTTATCAATTTGCTTACAACCAAATTATATGAAAGTAGCTTCACATATGCTGGTCTATATTTATTCAATAAACTGCCACAGAGTATAAGGAATATTGAGTCCAAACCAATATTCAAAAAGGCTCTATTTAATTTCTTAATGGAGAGAAACTTTTATATTGTAGAGGATATCCTAAATCATGAAATAGAGTAAACTCCACCTTTGTGAACAATTACTTTTATATAGCATTTCTGTATGGTCTTTATATTTTTTGTTTTTATTTTATTATCAACTTCAGACATCTGTTGGATCCTGTATCTGTTACAGTTTTTAGTCTTATGTAACTTTTATATTTATCTTTGTATCTTGAACTGACATGTCCTATAACATATGTGTTATGTTCCAAAGGATGAAATAAATACAATACAATGCCAAGCTGAATTTTCTTTATTACACAAATTGTATATCATATAACCACATACATAATCACATCAAGTATATTGTGTTAGCAAAACAATAGCCTAGAAGTAATGAGCTTTCATTTCCATGGTAGAGTACATTGTAGTCAAGCTCTCCAACAATACTTAAACAGGAAATTATTTCTATACTACTCTGTTACATAATATAGGCTCATTTAGTGAATTTTACTTTTGAAGTAGTTAACTCCAACATGGAGAAGCATAAACTGCAGCTATTGCACTTACAATGGACAGAACAGTGTTTAATGAAATTAAATTCCATGAACAAATACAACAATCATGACATAAGTAGAACTTTAAAAGTCACACTGGAGTTACTAAGTGGCTTGTCTGATGGACAAAACAGTGTTTATTTAAATTAAATTCCATGAACAAATACAACAATCATGGCATAAATAGAACTTTCACAGTTGCACTGGAGTTACTAAGTAGCTTGTCTGATGGACAAAACAGAGTTTATTTAAATTAAATTCCATGAACAAATACAACAATCATGGCACAAATAGAACTTTCAAAGTTGCACTGGAGTTACCAAGTAGCTTGTCTGATGGACAAAACAGTGCATATTTAAATTAAATTCCATGAACAAATACAACATTCATGACATAAGTAGAACCTTCAAAGTCGCACTGGAGCTACTAAGTAGCTGGTCCTGTTGTTTCTCCTATAGGCCAGTTATATTTGGGAAAAGGCGAATCTAATATTTCTCTGCAGTGTTTCAAAATTCAGTGTTGCGTTATCATCTTCCACGAAAGTCTCTCCTGTATTATTCATCTTAAACCAATACAAGAAAACACATTTAAAAAGTCAGAAATATAATCTTGTGGCATACAGAAGCAGAATCCAATATTTTTTGGCAGTAATCCTGTTTCCTCTTGGAAAGGTCAAATCAGACTGAAAAACTGAATGTCTAACCTAAATTTGAAAAAGATTAGCAGCTTCCATGCTGCCACTCTAACCAAGTAAGCTACCATGGTAACATGCACTAACATGATATAAAATACAACTGATTCACATTTTGTTTAGTAAACGACAAGGCATTCTCAAATTTATTTTGACCTAACAGACTATTAAGGCAACTGATAATCTCAATAAGTACTTCAAGCCTTGGGCTTCATAGGTAATCCCTTAACGTAAAAGCCTGAGTAAACTTGTTCACTTTCTTCTCGGACAGCAAGCCAGGTGAACAGAAGATTAGATTATTAAATTTTAGATGAGATTTCGATGTTTCAGGATATACAGCACCTGAGACCCACTATCTGTCAAAATGGCTACTCCGAATATGATGTTGAAGCCTCGATCACCAAAGCTAGGAAAGGGAAACCTGTATGTAATACAGCAAGCATAAGCATAAAGCTCTGCAGTATAAATGGTAGTGCTAGTATGGAATCAGAATGTATACGGTTCGGTTCCACACACATGAGCACAACCAATACTATTTGAGTTCTTAGAGCCATCAGTATAAATTATAAAATGGTCTTCATATAGCGATAAAAATTCTAAAAAACATGTGCGGATACTAGACATAGACATGGTCGATTTATCTTATTTAGTCAAGCCCAGATCTACATGGGATGTTCTGCAAAACTAAGGAGGGTATGCCCTCTGCCCGTTAGGAAACATCTTGGGCACTTCAGTATCAAGCTGTCTAAGGAGATCCCGGAATGAAAAGCAGGTGGCTTTGGATTAAGAGAAGTGTTTCTATAACACGTTTCTATTAAGGTGTTGAAGAATGGCTTAAACGTTTCATGTGTGGGCATGCAATTAAGTCCATAGTCATAATTTGCTAATAACATGTTGCACCTGTACTGCAGAGGAGGTTCTGCAGATTCAGCATGCAGGCTTATAACAGAGCTCATTGGAAATGCCCCAACTGCTATACGTATGCCAGAATTATGGACTGTGTCTTATCTCTTCAGCACAGATGGTGGTGCTGAGCCATAAACGATACTACTGTAATCTAATGTGGAACGGATGAATGTATAATAAAGTCGCAGTAACATTGTATGATCCGCTCCCCACGATTTTCCACTTAGTATCCGCAACATATTTAAAGATCAGTCACATCGTGCTTTCAGTTGTGCTATATGCGATGACCAACTATGTTTTCTATCAAGTATTAATCTAAGGAACCTCATCTCATCTGCGAAAGGTAGTAGATCTGCGGCTAAATGGAGCCTTGGTGGTAATCGACTCTGACGATACCAGAAGTTAACACAGACATTACCTGCACATTTCAAAGATCTCTGCTATAGCAAATTTAAATGTTTATTAACAATAGCACTCATAAAACTTGTACCTCTTAGCATCCAGGAATATAAAGGCATAAAATTGTAATAACTTTGTACATATTACTTCTTGTATAAGCCACTTCATATTGTACATACTGTTGTATGTAGTATAATGTTATATAATTATGTAGCATTACTGATGAAATGAAATGTGTAGTGTTTAACGCCCACTTTTACTACATATGGCACCGCAGATGGTATTACTGATGAAGCCATGATTTATGTATAAATCAAAAGGTGAATAAAGTATCTTATCTAAAATTTTCTAAACTAAGCATTCCAGAACTGAAAATTTTTCATTAAAATGTGTACTTCAATTTCTATTGTCTGCATAAGACAATTTTCATTTGATAAACGGAATTTAACTTGTTTTTCAACCCTAAATTCATGGGACCATGAAATATTTCAATTAAGGTAAGATTTCAACTTAACCAGAGGTCTGTTGAAGGCAGACTTTACTGTATTAAATAATTTAGTTTAATAAGATACTTCCCTTATTTATTACAGGTAAGCACTGCACAAAGTAAATATATGAAAATAACAAAAGTAAGGGGAAAAAGAAGGAAAAACTGTAATTTATGGTTTATAAATGAACAATGTATGTATTTTATTGCCCTTATTTATCATGGACCTTTGTTCATATCATAATATACTTTATTATCTCACCTTAAAATTGGTAAATTTGTAATCACTCAACATCCTGACGCCAGGAAGAGCCTGGATCAAATTCTGGATTGTAGGATTCGAAAATCCAAAGAATTCTGGGCCATGTCCTGTTGTAGGCACAACTTCTATTCCTAATGTACGATTCATATGACGCAGCAGTACTTGATGGCAATGATCTGCTGAATTACCAGCGAATAGAATATCTTTATCATCATCAGCCACAATTTCAAATCTGAAAAAACAAATGATGACATATATTGAACTTTTTATTTCAGAAATTTACTTGCTTACTGCTAATCTAAGGTAGACAAACTATTCCATTCACTACAGAAAATTGATTTTAAGATTTCATGGGAAACATGTTTCTGGGCTCCTTGAAATAAAAAATATAGGTTTACTGCAAAAATGTTCTGTAGGTACAGAGGTGGCCAAATTATTAGACTAAGCAGCATTTCACTCATATAAATGAACTTATATCAGCCTACCTCTGAATTAATGACAACATTGTGTTACATGAGGGTTATGAAGGGTTGATAGGAATTACTAGAGGTTCAAAGGTACCGGATTCGAAACCTGGTGCCAAGACCATATTTTACATGACAAAACTACCAGGTGTTGTAGGGGTTTAAGAGGTAAGGGGTTTGCCCTTTAAGCTCAACTAATTGGGAGCGTAGCTATGGATAAGGTAGAGCAGAAGAAACATCTAATTCAAAATGAACTTATTAACTGTATTCCAAAAATGCATAGCATTTCTACAGGGCACTCCCTGGATCTGGATGACATCAGGGGCGCTTTAGTAACATTCAAACACATAGTGACATAGTGAAACTATACCTTTAGGGATGGGTTGTTTGTATAGCTGAACCTTGTGCAAATGGAAAGAGATTTATGATCCGGTGCACCCTGATGGTGATCTTACTCATAGTAGGACTTTAAACTAAGCTCTTGCTAATGTTTATAGAGCCATCCAACATAGACACCATCAGCAAGTCCCCTCTCAAATCTCTCTGTCAAAGTCCCTGCGGGTGCTAACTGAACCAAGCTTAAATAGGGGTCCTGCTCGAAAGCCAACTCAGCAATTGCCATGCTAACTGTTAATTTCCTCCCAACTATGGCACCATATTGTGAAATCATTGTTTACATCATTGAGAACATGTTTAGACCTGTTACTGGCCACCTAGACATTATTTCCCTTGATCAGCAGGATGTATGATTCATTGTTTACAACATGGAGAACATGATGAGGCCTGTTACAGGCCACCTGTGCATTATATCCCTTGTCCAGCAGCATGTGTGATTCACCAGTCCAAAGTACATGTTTTGCCAGTCAGCAGAATTTAAGCTTAATCATCAACAAACAGCTTTGCCCAAACTCAAGGCAGAGGAAATAAATGTTACATCATGATTATAGTAATTTCTAGATCTTGCTCAGCCTACACACGCAACAATTGGATGTAACAATGATTAAGTGATACATGAGAATCATTCAGGGATAGTTTATGATGATTTATGGGATGTTTTGTAAGTATATGCTGCTATAACTGCTAAGTTGATTGTCAGCTGCCATATGAGTACATTTATTGTGTGTATTTAATACGTGCCCATGCAAACATATTGGATATTTCAAAGGTTTATCTTTAGAACTCTTGGTTTTATTTTATCAGTACACTTCTTCTGTATTATACTAATGCTTTTCAGGTTCTATGCATGCAGTGAAAGACTAGAGAACCTATGAAATTTAATGTTAAAGGAAATTTGAGGTTATGGGGAGGAAAAGTGGCTTATCAACTAGAAAAATTGGTATTATGAGGGCACTAATAGCAGAAGGACGGTATACACAAAGTGAAATAGCACAGAGACTCAAAATACCACAGAACTCTGTAAGCAGAATTAAACAAATGGACGAAAACAATAAGATATATCAGGCACAGCAAAGCGGGAACTGCGGTAGAAAAAGCAAGTTGAGCCCTAGAGGTGCAAGAAAAGTTATGGATGAAGTACACAGAAACCAAAAATCCACTAGTAGAGACTTGAGGAATACTTTAGTAGCTAGAGGCTTAGATATATCAACAAGAACTATCAGGAGAACCCTGTACAATGGCAGTTCGCAGGCTCGAAGACCCAAAAGAAAAGCAAAGCTCACACCAAATATGGAAAGAAAGAGGCTCGACTGGGCAAAGGGACTTAAATATTTGGTCTTCTGATGACTGGAAAAAGGTAATTAATGTGATAAACTGTGTTACTCTTCCTCACAAAGATAATTTATTTTAATAACCAGATTTATATTGTTGACAATTGCTTCCACTAATATGGGTTACTCTTTCCTGGTGTGCTTTAGTGCTGAATGCAAGTTTTAAGTTACTGACGAAAGCAGTCAGTATGTCCGGAGGACAACCAAAGAAGAGTTTCATCCTCAGTGAGTGCAACCAACTGTGAAACACCCATCAAAGGTGATAGTCTGCAGCGTTATGTCTGTCCATGGTACTGGAAGACTGTACATTGTTGAGGGTACTATGGGGCAAGATCAGCAGCTAGGAGTTTTCTAAACTCGACTTCTGCCCCAGATAAGGAATTGGCTCAGAAATGATTCTGTATCTTCATGCACGATGATGCACTGTGTCACAAAGCCAAGAAATAACACAATACTTATGGAATTTAGATCTTTCAGTGCTTCCATGGCCAGGAAATAGTCATGATATAAACCAGATAGAGAATTTATGGTCCATTGTGAAGAATAAAATCAAGAAAATCCATATTACAACTAAAACCCAACTTATTGATACACTTATAAATATCTGGCAACATGATGTATATATTACAAATAAGTACAAAACATTGGTTGTGGGAATGCCTAGCTGAATAAAAATGTTAATTTCCAACAAAGGAATTTATACAAAGTATTGACTCAAGTTTCTGTGTCATATATATGTATCTGAGAGCTCATGTATTAATGTTAAGTAAATAAAGAAGGTTTTCAAAGCTTTAGTCTAATAATTTGGCCACCTCTGTATTGTGTCTGTCCAGATTTTCCCACTATCAAATCCCTCATTTTTCATTGTCGCTTAATTATCTGGGTTAATTGTCACATGCAGTTTGCTTAGCTCACTCTGTCACTTCAATAATGTGAGATACAAAGTTCCATAATTCTTTGTTCTATGATATCCCCTTCACTTTCTTGATTTTGACTCCAACAAAACATGCCCAAATAGGCCTCTTCTTCCAGATGGTTCACTACTTAGGGAGCAGAACATAAGATGTCTTCAATCCCTTGCAGTCACACCACTCACTACAGGCTGCTGCAGTCATCACAAACTCGGTTATATATATAATTTATTCATCTTGTAAATCATACATCGTACATGAATACTATGACATAAAACACGCCAAATTGTGAATATACAGTCCAATTATCCCATAACCAGTATGGTGCACTTTTTGGAACACAAATGGTATGGTGGGGTCAGGAGGACCCAAACAATCAGCTATTTTGAATCAAATTACATGCTTTGTTGTGGAAAAAAGGTTTGAAGTATGAAATGAAAGATGAATAGTAACTTATAACATTGTTTAAAATGAAATGGATATAGTAACTGGACAAAAGCACAGTAGGTGTTTACAGGCAATCCTCACCAATACTTCTTGTGCATTCGATACATATTGGTGTACTGGAAGTTACACAACATACTGTTACACTGTGGGCTCGTAGAAATGAAAGTTCAAAATGCACAAATTCCAAACGTTTCTTAATTTCCGTAGAAATACAATTGGTTCACTTGCAGATTACAGTAGAATTATGTAACATACACGCATACAATCTTCCAAGGTCGCTGACTACATCAAAGAGCTCAGTCAACTTCCATCGTTTACAACACCCTTGTTACAATTCTTATTTACAACTACAACTTGGCGAGTCACAGCTTCCTTATGTACCACGACTCGTGTAACTAGATATTCCTGGAACAAACAAGAAATCTAATGTTCTGAAAGAAAATCAAGATGTCACTAGAAATTTCTAACTTTATCTGTTTTGGCCGGCCTTTTATCTCCGCGCTATCTTTATCTGCTTAGGCAGCTTTTTATCTACGTGATAAACTATACGTCCGTTATCTCTCTACGCCAAACCTTTTAAACGTCGCGTGGCCGCGACACTGCTCTCTCCTCAAGGCTGGTCATCCCGTACAGTATCATCGCAGCAGGCCAGACGATCCAAGTGTACCACCAACATCTTCCCTCGGGGCACCTTCTGGATGCGGTACACCATGTCATTTATCCTCTTCAACACCCGGTACGGTACCGCCACGGTTGCTGAAGTTTCGGGCAGCGTCCCTTGGTCCGAGTAGGGCGATACAACCAGACCAGGTCACCTTGCTGGAAACCTTGGCTGTTGGCATGTCTGTCGTATCGTGTCTTCATGCGGTTGTTCGCCTTCTGGATTTTCTGGCGAGTCATCTCATAAATGTCATGGAGATGGTCCACCCGGTTCTCCGTATACTCCGTTGCTGGCTGTTTTGCGTCCGGGGGGCTTCCAAAAGCCAGGTCACAAGGGAAGCGTATCTCTCGTCCGAAAATTAAGCTGGCTGGCGTCATCCCCGTGGTGTCGTGTGTTGAGCGGTAGGCCACCAAGAAAAGTGGTACCTTGACGTCCCAGTCTCGCTGATGGCTGGCCACGACTTTCTTCAGGTGTTCTTCTAAGGTCTTGATGTAACTGTCGGGCATGCCATCCGACTGGGGATGTGGAGGTGTTGTGCGGGCCTTGTTAACTCCAAGTCTTTCTTGTGCCTCCTTCATTAGGTTGGACTTAAAATTGGTACCCTGGTCGCTGTGGAGCTCTAATGGCACCCCAAATCGATAGAACACTTGCTCCACGAGGCAGTCTGTGATTGTCTTTGCCTCCACGTTCGGGATTGCATACACCTCCGGCTACTTGGTGAAGTAGTCCATGATCACCATCAGGTACTTGTTGCCTCGGTCGGACACTGGGAATGGTCCAGCTATGTCGACGGCGATCCTTTCGAATGGCGCTCCGACGTTGTACTGCTGCATGCGGCCCCGGCTCTGGAGCCTCAGCCAGTAGTAGCGCTGTCGGAGTTTGTCAATCGTTCGGTTCGCTCCCAGGTGTCCTCCTGAAATACCAGCGTCCACTTCCTCCAAGACCTCCGGAACCTTACTCCGGGGAAGTACCAACTGTTCCCTCTACGTCTTCGCATCAGGCGATTTCCACACCCGGAACAGCACGCCCTCTTTGATACTCAGTGAGTCCCATTGGGCCCAGTACGACTTGTATGTGGCGCTCCTTGATGCGATGATCTCCCAGTTCGGTCTTGCCCCTGCCTCCACTTCTCTCAAGAGTGGTCCCAAGTCTGCGTCCGCCAGCTGCTCCCTCCTCCTGCCTGCGCTATCCCAGCCATCTGCAGGCACTGCCATGACCACTCTGACAGCTGCGGTACGCTCCTTCTCTTCCACTCTTGTGAACTGGCCGCAGTCTTCTGGGCAGGGTCTTCAAGACATGGCATCTGCGTTACCGTGGCTCTGCCCTCTACGATGTTTAGAGGTGAAGTAGTCCTCCTGCAGCTTCTGGACCCAACGTGCTGTATGGCCTTCCAGGCTCCTAAAGATAAGTAGTCAGGTGAGGGTGGAATGGTCAGTCCTCAAGTGGAATGTCTAACTGTAAAGGTACTTGTGGAAGTGCTCCAAGGTCTTTACTACCGCCAATAACTCTGTCCGGGTGACGCAGTAGTTCTTCTCTGCCTGAAAGATACTGAGAGCCGCAGCCCCACACTGCGGAGAAAACAGGTTTAAGATGGTATACAGGTTTAGCTGGGGTCCTCCTGACCCTACCATACCGGTTACGGGTTAACTATGCTTGTAAATTAACAAGTTACATCCAATAAGGACAAGTCAGTGTTTGTACAAAATAATGAATTATGAAGAAATCTCAAGAATTTTATAATATACACAATTAATTCAGAAATGTGGCAATATTATAAACTTTCCATAAGTTCACTAACAGAATAAAAACAGTGGTCTAGCAAGTATGCCAAAAGTGACTTTTTAAATGCTGAAAAATTGCAACTGGTTTTATTGTCTATAGGTAGTTTATTAAAATAACTAATTCCTACGTTTATGACACTGTTTTGATGAGCTCTTGTGTTACTTCTATTCACATGAATATCCATTCTCTGTCTAGTATTATGGTTATGAACTGTGTCATTAAAGGTGCAGTGGCCGTTTTCTTTCATTAAATCTTTCTTTGTAGATTTTAAAATTTAAAAAATGGAAATACATGCGAGAGGTAAGATTTTAAATTTTTTAAATAATGTACTGCATGTAGATGTTGGTTTAACTCCTCCTAGTATTCTCAGAATCCGTTTTTGCATTATGAATAATGATTTATAATGTGGCGAGTTACCTCATAACGTTATGCTATATATTATAATGGAGCGAGCACTCCCAAAATAAATGCTTCTAAGAGATTTTACGTTAACTATGTGTACCAGTTGTCTGAAATGATAACAAATTGTACTCAGTTTTTTAATTGGATGATCAACATGTGTCTCCCACTTTAGGTTACTCTGTATCCAAAGACCAAGAAATTTAGTTGTATTTACATACGTAATTACTGGATTATTACATATCAATTGTTATTGTACAGGAGACTTATTCTGAGAAAACTGAAAATGAATAACATGTTTCTTGTCCAAGTTTATGATTAAATTATTATTACTGAACCACTTAGAAATATTACTGAACATTCTGCTCAATATGATTTGTTGCTCTTCAAGTGCATTGCTTTCAATTAATATTGTGACTTTGTGGGTTCGTGAAATGACAAAACGAGGTTACGAAACACAAAAACTACACTTTATTTTCCTAGCAAATACATTCGTCGCCATTACAGTTTGCTAGCTAACCTTAAACTGTTTATTTTCTCTAACAACTACTCTCAACTGTCTGTCGCTACCGGTAACGATTGGTCATCATTTTTCATCGGCTTCGCGAGCCTACCACCAGGGTGACACTGCTCCCTCCTCAAGGCTGGTCGTCCCGAACAGCGCCTTCGTAGCGGGCCAGGCGATCCAGGTGTACCACCAACATCTTTCCTCGCGATGTTCCGACGTGAAGTCGTACTCCTGCTGCCTCTGAACCCCACCTGGTGTTTGGCCTTCAGGTCGCGCCTGCGCCGTCACTATCACTTCGCTCCTCGCGGGGACAACAACGTCTTCGCTCAAGACGACCCTGCCAATTCCAAGGCGCTCTTCTGGTTGACTGAGTACAACCTCTTCTCTGTTGAGCCTCAGGACCTTCCTGCCGACGTCGACCGTCGCCTCGTGGCTCCTGAGGGCATCCAGTCCCAGAATCACTTCCTCAGCCACCTTCGCGACGAACACCCACAGACGCACCGCACTCCATCCCAAGTTCAGCTCCAGCAGGGCCTCCTTCTGCACAGGCATGGTGTCGCCCGATGCCGTCACAAGCTGGTATGGTCGGCTCGGTTTCCTCGTCGGCAAACCCTTCGCCACGTCAGGTCTGATGATGGTCACGGCCGCCCCCGTGTCCACCAGCACGTGGCACGGCTTTCCTCTTACCCAACCGTCCGCGATGAGGTTGTCATCCATCCGCCGGCTGACGGCGCGGATATTCACTCGAGGGGATGGTGGTAATGGCGCCGACGTGCTCCTCTCCACGACGGCCCTTACTCGTTTTCCGGCTGCTCTTCCTGGTGTGGACAGCCTCTCCGCAGGTGTCTGGGCTGTCCACACCCCCAACACAGGCCACTAGGTGTTCGCCGGCGTCCCTCAGCTGGTCTTCTGTCTCCGGCGTAGCGGACACCCCTCGTTCTCGACGTCGGGATAGATGCTACCTTGGCCGCCTCCATCCTTAATGCCGCTGTCAGCGCCTCGTGGATATTTTTATAATCGCCGAGCATTAGGCGCTGACGAATCTCCGTGTCCCGTACCCCGTCGACAAAATTGTAGGCGGCTTTCCGGGATACGAACTCCAGTGGCAGGTCAACCATGGCCTTGCTAGCCAGCTGCTCAATCGCCATGGCGAACTCCTGCAGCGTCTCCCCCGGCTGCTGCGACATTGCCTTTAGCTGGCTGCTGTATGCTGCGGCTAAGCGGTGGTTCCCGAAGCGATTCTCCAGGGCCTCCCAGATGTCCTTGGGCGCCGCCGTCGTCTGCACCGCGTTTAGGATTTCCGCGGCCCGTCCCTGGAGGCTGGCTATTAACTGTGTGGCCTCCTCCTCCGGTGACCATCTGTTGTGCTTGGCCACTATGTCGAACTGGCGGCGGAAGAACTCGAATGTTGACGTGCCGTCATATTTCGGAGGTTTGACGCGCACCGATGTTGTGTCGCGTCCCGCTGCGTCAGCCTTCAAATCCTTCAGTCTCCTGCCGACGACGTCCTCCACCATGGCGTTCAGGGACTTGACGCTATTGTCGGCCTTTTCCTCCAGATCATTGAAGCGGTTCGCCAGGTCCTCGACGTGCTCGTCCACTTGGCCCATCCGCTTGCCCAGCTCCGTCACATTATCCCTCACGCCGGCCAACTGTTCCTCAAATTTGGCGGCGAGGACCTCGTTCGCCTCCTTCATTTCCGTGGCCAGACTGTCGTTCGCTGCCTTCATTTCTGTGGTCAATTCGGTCTTTATTTCTTTCAAATCTGCGGTCAGGTTGTTATTTGCCGCTTCTGTTTTTGTTGTTAACTCGTTCATCTTCGCGGCCAAGTTGTTATTTGCCGCTTCCGACTTCGCTGTTAATTCGTTCATCTTCTGCAAAAGCATTTCCAATACCGATTCCATGGCCATAATGTTCGGTGATGTAGTTATCCCGCTTCCTGACACCAGTTGTGACTTTGTGGGTTCGTGAAATGACAAAACGACGTTACGAAACACAAAAACTGCACTTTATTTTCCTAGCAAATACATTCGTCGCCATTACAGTTTGCTAGCTAACCTTAAACTGTTTATTTTCTCTAACAACTACTCTCAACTGTCTGTCGCTACCGGTAACGATTAGTCATCATTTTTCATCGGCTTCGCGAGCCTACCACCAGGGTGACAATATATTTGTGTCGTCAGCATACTGACCTATTGTTTTAGCCATAATATTTGAATGCAAATCATTTACAAACAATAAGAAAAGAATAGGATCCAAAATAGAACCTGGTGGTACACCAAGCTTAATATATGCTTCGTCTGATAGGTATTCTTTAACACGATCTTTTTCTCTATGTAAACTTTCAACTATTTGCTTCCTGTCTTTTAGATATGATTTCATTCATTCCAACGCATGCTCTCTAATACCCATATGTTCTAATTTTTGGAATAGTAAATATCAGTTTAGTACATTGAATGCTTTAGTTAGGTCAAAGAATGCGACTAGTATTTTGTCTTTGTTATCGAAAATATTTATTACCTTTCAGTGCATTTATACTTGACTAATATAGTACTGGGGTCGGGTTCTGACTATCCTTAACACTGAAACTCTGGGTTGAATTATTTCCAGTACTATGGGTTTTAGTCAAACAGCACAGTTCACTGTGTAAGAGACAAGAGCTGTTTAATTTAATTTTAGAAAACATGAGCTTATCATAAGGTCATATTTTTCCTATCCTGGTACACATAGTTAATATAAAAACTCTCAGAAGCGTGTATTTTGCGTGTGCTCTCCCCTTTTAAAATATGGCATAACATTATGGGTTAACTCACCACATTGTAAATCATTACTCATAATGCAAAAACGGATTCTAAGAATACTTGGAGGAGTTAAATCAACATCTACGTGCAGACCATCATTTAAAAAAATTTAAAATCTTACCTCTCCATCCATCCATCCATCCATCCCTCCGTCCGTCCGTCCGTCCGTCCATCCCTCCCTCCCTCCGTCCGTCCATCCGTCCGGCCATCCATCCGTCCCTCCATCCATCCATCCATCCACCCATCCACCCATCCACCCACCCATCCATCCACCCATCCATCCATCCGTCCATCCGTCCATCCGTCCATCCGTCCCTCCGTCCCTCTGTCCCTCCGTCCATCCGTCCATCCGTCCGTCCACCCACCCTTCCACCCACCCACCCACCCATCCACCCATCCATCCATCCATCCATCCATCCATCCATCCATCCATCCATCCATCCATCCATCCATCCATCCATCCATCCATCCATCCATCCATCCATCCATCCATCCATCCATCCATCCATCCATCCATCCATCCATCCACCCATCCATCCATGCACCCATCCATCCATCCATCCACCCACCCATCCACCCACCCATCCACCCACCCATCCATCCATCCATCCACCCATCCACCCACCCATCCACCCACCCACCCACCCACCCACCCGCCCACCCATCCACCTATCCACCCATCCATCCATCCACCCACCCATCCACCCACCCACCCACCCGTCCATCCATCCATCCATCCATCCATCCATCCATCCATCCATCCATCCATCCATCCATCCATCCATCCATCCATCCATCCATCCATCCATCCATCCATCCATCCATCCATCCATCCATCCATCCATCCATCCATCCATCCATCCATCCATCCATCCATCCATCCATCCGTCCGTCCGTCCGTCCGTCCGTCCGTCCGTCCGTCCGTCCGTCCGTCCGTCCGTCCGTCCGTCCGTCCGTCCGTCCGTCCATCCATCCATCCATCCATCCATCCATCCATCCATCCATCCATCCATCCATCCATCCATGCATCCATCCATCCTACTCCTTCCTGAAGCTGTCTCATTTAATGTGAAAAGAATCAAATAGAACAGTTTAATTAGTGCAAACTTGAAGTTTGAAAATGCAGAGTTTTTCAAAGGTGATAGATGCTGATTAACTTTTTTGCTTGAACGAGAAATTCACAATTGAAGTTTTGTTATTTGTTTTTGTTACCTTTTATTTATGTTTTTATTATTATATATTTATTTTCATCTTTTCATAATACATAATGTATTATACAACCAAAGTGTTAATGTTTATAAGGATTATTTGATTAGGTATAAACTTAGAAACTATGTACATTCACAAAAACAATATAGCATTTCGTTTTATTTATTTAACAAACGTATTGAATACAAAGAAATTTTAAACAATATAAATAAGTAAGCTTTAACCTTTACTCCTATCTTCTAGTAAATCTTCATAAAATACTTTTGCAGTTTCTGGAATTTCAAAAGATTAAGCTAGATTTTGAACTTCTTTTTTCTTTTCCTTGCTCACTCTATTAGGAGGCAGAAAACTGTGACCACGTATTGGGTACATATGTGAAATGTAGGAAGATTTGTTACTCTTCTCCAAGAAAGCAATAAGCATTAACATCATCAGACTATTCTTGTTCTGACTAGAGCAAGAGTCTAAAAATAAGCGTGTGTTGCTGGACATCCTTTTTTCCAGTTCTAACAACAAGTGGTGCAAAGTTTAGGCAATCTGGTTGCAGCCTTTAGCAGATTCAATTCCCAAGCATGTATAGAAGGAAATGTTGTCTATGTTCTGGGTTTTAGATGCAATCATTATGCATAGATTATACAGCCACACCTGCCTTGCATAGAATACCTTGCTAACAGAAAGTTTAGGCAGTAGTTTACTCTGCTGTATATCCAAAATAGTAATTACCTCAGCCTTAGCTGATAAAACATTTTGGAATGCAACTTGGGCAGTCTTTATGTGGTTCTTAGTTTGGTTTTCTTTTGCACATCTGCCTCTGTCTTAATCTTCATCAGTCACATTTTGCAAGTTTGAGCATGTGTCGGTGTATGGTGTACGGAATGAAAGATTGCAGAAGTTGTAAAACATGTATTCATACTTAGAAAATGAGCAGACTAGTAGATTTCTTAATCTTCTTTCGTTACAAAGTTGGTCCACATTTTTCTGATATTAACTTCTGGAGGTAAATATCCTCCTTTCCTTGATTTTTCTCTTTCAAAGTGGCTTTCTCTATATCTGTACCTCTTTATGTCTTGCTTTATAGAAGCAGAAATGCCCTTCTGAAAATATTCCTGTTCTCTCACCTCCTCTGGTTTCCTTCGACGCATTTCCAGATATGTGAAATTTTCTAGCTAGAAGAGATAATCTATCTTACGGCACCGCTGTGATTCCTTGGAAGTTTGCACTTGGATACTGACAATACTCTGTCATCTTTAGTTCTCACAGTGTATTTAATGCTAATAGTCTGCTTTCTATTTGTAGCTTCTTTCTTTACCACTCTGCGATTAGGAGATGTAATACTCATATACTTTATAACGAATTTATCTTGATCTATTTTGTTGAGCAAAAGATGTTGGTGAAATCCACTTATATCATCATAAATCAAATCAGTTAAATTGCAGTGGTTATGCCCTTTACTTTTAGGATTTCATGAAGTGCACTCGAGATCATGTGAACATGAAATTGTTGGAGTATGAGCTTTCCTTGACTTGCATTTTGATTTCCTTTCCTTGTTTTTGCAATTCCTACCTCCCGGGCATTCTACAACATTCTACGCATTCACAACTTGAGCTCCTGTCCATTGTGCATAGTACTGTGAAGTGTCTCAACTAAGAATAAAAATGCCATGTAAGTATAACAAAGCTATCAGAAATGAATGTGAAATACAAGTATACAACCTGAGTTTTGCCTTAATTAAACAAGTGCATCTATTCAGTTTTGAAAAAAAACTGCTAATATTCCCTAATTTCTACACAGGACATGAATCCAGTTTTGCAAAATCTGACTTCACAGAACGATGCACAAGATAAAAATTATGCTGATGATATATATCACTCAATTTTGTAAAATTTTGCATCTACCCAGTTTTGAAAAAACGCTCCTTAATTCTGCACCGAATCCATTGTATTCTGCAATATGAATTATATGATTGTACTCTTTGATATATGTCACCCTGGTTAAGGGAACATTGGCCAGCCTGTAAGTTAAACTGTTGATGGCAGCTTGCTTGGGCTGTATCCATCTGATTTTATGAAATTTTCAGTGTGGTTTCTTTCCTATATATGCCAATTCTGGTTTTGTTTGTTTCCTGATTAGTTTCAAGTGTAAGAAAGGTATTGCATTGTTTGTCCTCGTTTTCTATGGACAATTTTATTTCAGGTTTTTGTAAATTAAGTAGTCTTGATGCATCATCCAACTGTTTCTCATTTACTATCGCACATATGTCATCTATATATCTATACCAGGCTGGTCCCATAGCTCAGTGGGTAGAGCACCTGCCTACTGTGCATGGGGTCCCGTGTTCAATTCCTGGCTGGGGCTGGGGATTTTTCTGCAACCAAGATGATTCCCTATCTTCCCCAGAGTCTGGAAGTATGAATGAGAGTGCCAATTTGTGCATATCTAATAATTAAAATACAAAATGCATGTAGTCCATATGAGTGAACATCATCCATATGTTTTGTTTCTTTTTTTTTTGTAATATACGTCCTCCAATGTTATTTCATATCGGACGGTGAACGAATTGGGTGAAATGATGTTCAAATGAGTCCAGGGTCCATGGAGCTTAGAGTTACCTAACATTTATCTTGAAGGATAGGGGAAAGCCTTGGAAAAAACGTTATCCAGGTAACTCACCCTGACCAAGATTCAAACTCGGGACCTCTTGAACATGAGGCAGACATGCTACCAACTACTTTACCGAGGTGGGCATCAATAAGTGCCAAACGAGAACGGCTGCACATATGGCTGATGCAGTTAAAGACAGAGTATAAATATAACAAAAAAGGCTATACCAATGTTTGAAAATTAGTGGAAATGCCTTTGTGATATAGGTTTCCAAGAGGCTAATGAAAAGGTATGTCAGGAATGGAGATGATGGGTTGCCCATAGATAGTCCCGATTTTTGTTTAAAAAATTTGTCATTGAATGTAAAAAAAAAGACTGTTCATTACAAATGTTTGTTAAATGAAGATATTCTTGTCCAACTCTAGGGACTGAAGCCATATTTCCATGTACATACTCCATGAGTTTGTCTCTTGGCAAACTAGGGAACAAAGAGATTACATCAAAAGATACCATTCGGACGGTAGGAGAAAATTCCAGGTCCTTAGTTTTTTGATTAATTCCAACAAAGTTTTAATACTGTGGCTTTAAAATATTGGTCTCTCCTTAAATTTATTGTTTAGGCATTTGGACAGTGTGTAGCAGGGTGTGTTGATATTGATAATGATTGGGCACATTTTATTTCCTGTTTTATGAATTTTGGGTAACCATATATGTTTGCTACTGTAGGGTTGTTCAGTTTCAAGCTTTGTTTTATTTCTTTTGGTATTACCATTTTATCCTTGATTGCTTTGTTTAACTGTTTTATACACTTATTTATAGGATCAGACTTTATTTTCTGGAATTCATTACATGCCAATAAATCTGTCATTCTAGAAATGACAGGTTGCAAAGAAAATTTTTAAACAACATGAGTTTATCCTACCTGTGAACCAGCCGGACCAATAATAGGCTGCTATGTAGTGGCGTGATACAAGCCCTTACCACATGAGGAAATCTCTATATATAAGGGGATGATTATTTTCATTCAGTTCTTGATGAAGGCCATGGGGCTTAGAAAGGCTCAACTGTAATTACTCTGACACGGCTGATCACTAATGAAGCTTTAATCATTTTTAACAATTTTATTAATTGTCTGATATGACTAAACATTGGAGGGTGCAATTTTATGTACAAAGATATCACAATACCTGGGCATTAGTCCCCCATCCAGAATCTTGCATGTGTACACACATTTCTCCAGTGGATCGTTGACATTGCCATAAACTCGGGTAGAGTAAAAGCCAACAGGAAAAATGAGATCTTCAGTGTGATAATAACGTCTATCTGTAACAATCTGTTGTCACAAAAGTTAGTAATGTACTCTTTATCTCTAAGCTTACTCTTCATATACAGAGGGCATTCAGAAATGATTTACAATAGAAGTTTTTATACACAATATTTATGAAGGTTATGCTGAAAGATGTGAGCAAAATATTATAAAAATCTTAATCTCTATTTTTTAGATAAAACAAAGACAAATTTTTGTATATTAAAAGACTTATTGTTTGATTCAACCTTAAAATACCACTCACATCAATTATTAAAAACAAGAATGTTTTGGGACCGTCCCAGTCCCATCCTCATCACTCTGACTGGTGACCAACCACTACCTTTATTATTTATTTATTTACTTATTTCTTTCTTTGTTTCTTTATTATTTTATTTATTTGCGTTTGATTATTTATTATTTATCTATTTATTCATTTATTTATTTATGTAAGTATATATGTATGTATGTACGAGGGCTATCCAGAAAGTAGATTACGTTTTCGTCTTTTTCCGCTAGGGGCCGGGTTAGCGCGGCCATCTTGGGGTCAGAGCGTTGCGCAGCTCAGTCGGCATCTAGCCGTGCTAGTGAGAGGTTCGTGCTGTGCTCCGTTCAGATACTGTGACGGTTTGAAATGTCTGCGTTAATTGAAAATCCCGCGAGCTGTGAGGTGCGTGCAGTAATAAGGTTTCTGACTGCAAAAAACTGTAAACCGATAGAAATCTATCGGCAGCTTTGTGAAGTGTATGGGGACAACATTATCACTGAAGGTGGAGTGCGTCAGTGGGTCATCAGATTTAAAAATGGCCGAACCAATGTTCACGACGAAGATCGAAGTGGGAGACCCAGCATAGTAACTGCCGAACTTGTCGAAAAAGTCGATGCTAAAGTCCGTGAAAATCGAAGGTTCACAATAACGGAACTTTCTTTGAGTTTTCCACAAATTTCGCGAAGTTTGTTGCACGAAATCATCAGCGAAAAGCTTGGTTACCACAAGTTTTGTGCAAGATGGATTCCAAAAATCTTGACAGAGGACCACAAAAATCAGCGAATGGCTGCAGCGTTGAACTTTTTGGACGTTTACCATAAGGATGGTGACTCTTTACTCGATTGCATCGTTACTGGTGACGAAACATGGGTGAAACACGTGAACTGTGAAACGAAATTGCAATCAATGCAGTGGGGGCACACAAGTTCTCCCCAAAAACCCAAGAAATGCATGCAAACAATGGCGGCAAGGAAGATGATGGCGACTGTTTTTTGGGACAGAAAAGGTGTGATTTTGGTGGACTTCCTGGAAAGAGGCACTACAATAAACTCTCAAAGGTATTGCCAAACTCTCCAAAAACTCAGAAGAGCCATTCAAAACAAGCGCAGAGGAATGTTGAGCTCTAAGATCTTATTGATTCACGACAACGCCCGGCCCCACACGGCAAATGTCACTCGTGAAGTTCTTGAATCTTTTAAGTGGGAGTTGTTTCCTCATCCACCGTACAGTCCCGACCTGGCACCGAGCGACTTCCACCTATTCCCAGCAATGAACAAGTGGATGGCTATGCAGCCTTTTGATGACGACGCACAGCTGCAAGAAGAGGTAACGAAGTGGTTGACGGCGCAGGCGGTCGAATTTTTCAACGAAGGAATTTCCAGGCTCGTACATCGCTACGATAAATGCCTTAATTTGAATGGTGACTATGTCGAAAAGTAGTATTTGAGTGTGGCTTTCATCTGTATTATAATAAAATTTGTTTCCTATACTTTGTTTACTTTTTATTCCAAAACGTAATCTACTTTCTGGATAGCCCTCGTATGTATGTATGTATGTATGTATGTATGTATGTATGTATGTATGTATGTATGTATGTATGTATGTATGTATGTATGTATGTATGTATGTATGTATGTATGTATGTATGTATGTATGTATGTATGTATGTATGTATGTATGTATGTATGTATGTATGTATGTATGTATGTATGTATGTATGTATGTATGTATGTATGTATGTATGTATGTATGTATGTATGTATGTATGTATGTATGTATGTATGTATGTATGTATGTATGTATGTATGTATGTATGTATGTATGTATGTATGTATGTATGTATGTATGTATGTATGTATGTATGTATGTATGTATGTATGTATGTATGTATGTATGTATGTATGTATGTATGTATGTATGTATGTATGTATGTATGTATGTATGTATGTATGTATGTATGTATGTATGTATGTATGTATGTATGTATGTATGTATGTATGTATGTATGTATGTATGTATGTATGTATGTATGTATGTATGTATGTATGTATGTATGTATGTATGTATGTATGTATGTATGTATGTATGTATGTATGTATGTATGTATGTATGTATGTATGTATGTATGTATGTATGTATGTATGTATGTATGTATGTATGTATGTATGTATGTATTTTTTTTCCTCTTTATTGGTATCAACTGCATGCCCCATTACATGGTAATATTACATGCATTACAATACATAATTATACATTATAATTTACAGATTCAATTTTAAATGTATAAGCTTAACAGACTTGTTCCTAATTTATTTTTGATATATACACCTTTGAGCTTTTCCTATCCTATATATTGGTAGTTCCTTTCTCTATTTTACTAGCCTATTTTCTTGGATTGTATTGTTTTATAGTCTTATCTCTCTCTAATTCTATTAGTATATTTATAAATATATTGAATTTAAAGTTAACTACTTTTTATAATTTAATTGAATGAATATATTTGCAAAATGGTTTCAAGTATTTTGTGATTAATTCCTGGTTGGTTGTGGGCCATTTCCCTCCTTGTTTTTGTACTTCTGCCACCAATATATATCTCTGCTGTTGTCTCTCTTTACATTCAAAAATTAAATGGTTAACTGTTTGTCGGAGGTTACTGCATGTACATTTTGGATCGTCAATAATGTGGAACCTGTATAGGTAATCTTTAGTTTTTCCATGACCTGAGATTGTAGCAGTAAGTTCTGGTGTAATGGGAAGTTTTCTCTTTAACCTGTCGTTGATTGTTGGGAGGAAAGTTTTACAGAGAGCCCCTTTGTTTGTGCTGTTCCACCTATGTTGCCATTGTTCGTGTCCTCTTTCTTTTATGTCTGCTTTGATCGTTGACCTGGGAACCTTATTGTAAATGATTGGCAGTCCTTCATCTTGAGCAGCTGCCTTGGCCAATTTATCAGCCATCTCGTTGCCAGGTATTCCTACATGGGCTTTCACCCATTTGAAGTGGATTCTCCAATTATCTTGTTGCAGGGATATTAGAGTGGCTGCAATGTCCTCCATGACTGAGTTGTGCTTTATGTTGTTTACCAGTGTGTCCAACGTTACCTTGCTATCTGAGTAAATTGCTGCTGTCTTTTCTTCAAGTGCTAAGTCTATATGGTTTCGAAGCTCTTGTAGGACTTTCAATATAGCTATTTGTTCTGCTTGGTTGTTTGAGCACTTGCCATCCAATCTATATTTTAGTTGGAGACTAAGTGCTTCATGTTTGAACACCACTGCTGCAGCTCCAACCTTGTCGGCTATTTTACTCCCATCTGTGTAGATTCTGAATATGTAATTAGTGGCTTCCTCAGCTTCTGTGATTTCAGGAACTTCTGCAGGATGTTGCCATTTCCTTGGTGGTAAGGGTGCATCATAGTTGTTCCTTTCATGTATAGCCCTGTATAGTGCTATCTTCCCATTGATGGTTATGTCAATGGGTTCAATACCAGCTATGACACAGGAAGCATCATAAGATATTGTTGTGTACCCTTTTATGATTTTAATGCTGAATAGTCTCTGTATTCTCTGTATTTTCCTTAGGTTCTTTTGGTTTTGTAGAGCAGCTCCCCAAATTGGGGCTCCATATGTTAATATTGGCTCTATGGCACCTTTATATATGGTGTGCAATGCTTTGTTTCCAAGCCCCCAGGTAAGGTTTGCAGTCTTGGATAATGAATGTGTCAATTTTATTGCTTTGTCATGTAGATTAGCAACATGATGGTTGAATCTAAATCTTTTGTCAATATATATGCCAAGGTATTTGAGTATATCTACTTGTTCAATAACTTTGTTGTTAAGATAGATATGAATTGCTTCGTTGTTTACTTTTTTCTTCCTTGTTATCATTATGGCTTTTGATTTAGACTCATGAAATTTTCTTTTCTTTTCTTTGGCCCATAATTCAATTTTCTTTAAATCCTGATTGGCAAAGTTTTCAGCATCAAGTGTACTCTTTCCCTTTGTCATGATTAGCAGATCATCTGCAAAGGCAATTACTTCTGTTCGCTTAGAGAATTCTAAGTTAAGCAGAGAATTATAGAGAATGTTCCAGTATCCAGGTCCGCAACACGATCCTTGTGGACATCCCCTCTTAGCTTGCTTTTCAATCTTGAACTCACTAGAGCAAAGACTGGCTGTTCTGTCTTTGAAACAGCTCTGGGATAGCTTGTAAAGTTGCTTGGGCACTTCATTTTTCTTAAATTGTTTAGTATTCCAGGCCACCAGGCAGCATTGAATGCACCTTTCACATCCAAACTTACTAAAATGATATACCCAAATTCATTTAAATTAGTCTCCACAAATGATTTCATTGACATGGCTGCATCAGCTGTGCTTTTTTGGGCCATAAATCCATATTGCCTGGTATTAAACAGATTTCTTGAATTCATGCGGTGCTCAATTCTTTTTATCAAGAGCTTTTCTAAGATTTTTCCATTGACATTTAGTAAGCTTATAGGTCTAAATTTTGTCACACATTCACTTTGTGCTTTGCCAGGTTTCACAATGGGAATTATCAGTGAGCGCTTCCATCTTGCAGGGAATATACCGGTTTCCAGGCTCTTGTTGTATACTGCAGTGTGGAAAAGTGGGAAACTCTGAAAGGCGATGAGCAGTATATCAGTTGTTATCCCATCTTCTCCTGGTGCCTTCTTAGGGTTGAAAGCTTTTATTATTCTCGCTATTTCTCCGACTGTAAATTCCTTGTCATTTGGTGTATGCATCAGTTGTGCTGCTGTCCTCCTAAGTTCTTTATGCTGATCAGTGTCGTCCTCTTCATTGTCTTCAGGTGTGAAGTTTTCCAGCATACACTTAAGTGTGCTTAAGGTATCTTCAGTGTAGGTTCCATCTTCTTTTCTGAGTGTAGTGAGCGAAGTCTGACCTCTAGTTTTGTGAGCTGCCATCTTGTAAACTGCAGTCCATGGGTTTGAACCATCAGTTGCACTACAGAATTCCTTCCATGACTTCACTTTCTCAGCCTGTATTTTTACTTGATACTGTTGTCTAACTTGCAGATATTGATTTCTTCGCTCTTCTCTTAACTGTTCATTGTTCATGGTTCTTTGATAGTGACGTCTCAGTGCATTTGTTCTTTTCCTCAGCAAAGTTAGCTCTAGTGTCCACCATGGTACGGTTTTCCCTTTATGTTTTCTTTGCTTGCCTCTACTTAGACGGAATGCTCCACTGCATGCTTCGTGGATGCTAGTGTAGTAAATCTCAATCAGGTGTTCAATATCTAAGCTGGATCTAACCTTTTCAACCAGTTCTTCATCTAAAACCTCCAGGTTTCCATTGCAGTTGAAATTTTTGGTGAAGCTTCTTGTTAAGAGTTCTTTAAATTTGCCATAGTTTTGTGGATTTGTTACATATCTGATTGCTTTGTGTGTGTGCATCTGGTTTCGGGTGGCATTCCCTACACTGAAAGATATTATTTTATGATCAGCACTGCTTTCTTCTGTTCCTGTGGTCCAACCCTGTATGTCCCGCAGTAGTTTGTTATTAACTATGGTCAAGTCAATCCAACTTTTAACATTTTGTGTTTCGAAGCTTGGCACTCCACTGTTTTCGTTGAGAATATGTAGGTTGTTCATAGTAATAAATGCTTCCAAGTTTCTGCCTCGTTCATTAGATAGGGTGTCATGCCATAATTTGCTTCTGGCATTGGTGTCTGCTAGAATCATCAATCCATGACCAGTGGTAAACTGCATAATTTTTTCCATCTTTCGAATATCGATTTCTATATCTGCATGCCCATCGAAGTACATACTAGCTCCAAAGAAGTTTTTATTCCCGTGTGTCACCTGTATAACCACACAGTCTTCATCTGATACCTGTCTGATTGTGGTAGCATCAATGTCTTTATTGTTTATTATAATTGCAGCACTTGATCTGTGATCACCAGCAGTAAAAATCCTAGATGTTAATGGTATGCCAGCTAACTTGTTATTTATTAAATAGGGCTCCTGTATAAACGCTAAGTCTATACATTGCTCTTGCATTAGTTGCACCAAGTTAAAAGTTGCTGCTCTAGAGTGTTGAACATTTACTTGGAAACATATCAAGTTGGATTTAACTTTATCCATGTTAATAATCTGTGTTTTGTTCGATTCTTCTTAGTGCAAACTGATAGCTGGGGCATTGTCCATCAAGTGCACAGTGATTAACATTTATCGCTTCTTCTTCGTTGTATTTTTTATGGTTAATGCAATTTATGCACTTATGTTCTTCCTTTTTTGCAGGGCATTCCTTCAGAAGATGCTCTCCTGAACATTTAGGACATGTTCGTTTCCCTATGCAATCAGAAGCCTTATGATTATACTTGCAACATTTGTAACACCGATTAACTCTGATGTAATCCCTCCAGTTACAAATGTGCAGGCAATTTTCCGTTTCCTATCAATTATCTGTTTTCTTGCTGCTGCACTCAGTTCCAGAACAATGTTCTTTTGTTTTTTCCTATCGTCAAATGTGAATAATGCCTTCACTTCACTTTTGTAACCTTCCAATTCTCTGTTTTGCGTTGTTAGTGCAGCTACTATGTTATCAGGTGTGATGTCCTCTGGAACGTTGAAAATAATTATTTTGGATTCCATCACTTCCTTAAACTGGCATCCAGTTCTGTTCCACATTTTTCAGTTATGCTCTTGCAGATGATATTTATTTCTTCATTGTTCTCTGTCTCAATTAGAAGATGGCCATTTTTTGTAGCTTTTATAGCATTTACTCCGACCTTCATTTCCACTGGATTCAACTTTGTTTTGATTAAAGTTTTCATATACTCAGGGCTTTGATTATTTCTTGACTTCACCACTAACCTATGTGGTTTCCCACGAGCCGATTCGTAATTCCCGGCTACAGCCGCCGCGTAGCTTCGGTCCCCGACGCTAGATGGCAGCCGACGCTGCGAGCCCACTTCACAAGCTGGTTGTGTCGGTCCCGCAACAGATGGCACAGGATGGCCCGATGGCCCGCGAGTGACGTCGGTCCCGCAACAGATGGCGCACGATGGCCCGCGAGTGACGTATAATCTGTGCCGTGGCCCCTGGGATACCGCTGTTTCACATTCTTCATCTCAAATCACAGACCATTCAACTGATTTTCCTTCTCCGAAATATCATTTCTTAACATAACAAATGCTTTCCTTAATTTACTTACGGCTTTTACTATGTTATCCTTCAAATCACATCGTAAATTTTTGTTTATTTCTGTCACACTAAGCAATGATTCAAGAGCACTTTCAACACACGAATCCACATCATCCGCCATCTTACTCACGTCTTATGTATGTATGTATGTATGTATGTATGTATGTATGTATGTATGTATGTATGTATGTATGTATGTATGTATGTATGTATGTATGTATGTATGTATGTATGTATGTATGTATGTATGTATGTATGTATGTATGTATGTATGTATGTATGTATGTATGTATGTATGTATGTATGTATGTATGTATGTATGTATGTATGTATGTATGTATGTATGTATGTATGTATGTATGTATGTATGTATGTATGTATGTATGTATGTATGTATGTATGTATGTATGTATGTATGTATGTATGTATGTATGTATGTATGTATGTATGTATGTATGTATGTATGTATGTATGTATGTATGTATGTATGTATGTATGTATGTATGTATGTATGTATGTATGTATGTATGTATGTATGTATGTATGTATGTATGTATGTATGTATGTATGTATGTATGTATGTATGTATGTATGTATGTATGTATGTATGTATGTATGTATGTATGTATGTATGTATGTATGTATGTATGTATGTATGTATGTATGTATGTATGTATGTATGTATGTATGTATGTATGTATGTATGTATGTATGTATGTATGTATGTATGTATGTATGTATGTATGTATGTATGTATGTATGTATGTATGTATGTATGTATGTATGTATGTATGTATGTATGTATGTATGTATGTATGTATGTATGTATGTATGTATGTATGTATGTATGTATGTATGTATGTATGTATGTATGTATGTATGTATGTATGTATGTATGTATGTATGTATGTATGAATGTATGTATGTATGCATGCATGCATGCATGCATGCATGTATGCATGTATGTATGTATGTATGTATGTATGTATGTATGTATTTTTTATTTTTTTTATTTTATTGAACTTTAACAGCATGCCCCGTTACGGAGTAACATTACATGCATTTAATTACATAGATACATTATAAATAGTAATCACATTTTGATATTATTTTACAATAGTTTTTTAAATATTAGAATTTAAATGTTCAATTCACGTATTGTTTTAAAATAAAAATTGTTTACAAGTCAATTGAATTAACATATATACAAAAAGCTTTCAAATGTTTATTTATAAGGTTTTGGTTTGACACTGGCCAATTTCCTCCATTCTTGTGTACTTCTTCAATCAACTTGTCCCTCTGATGTTTTGTGTCTCTACATTCATAAATGAGGTGGTTTGTGGTCTGCTGTGGGCTATTGCAGGTGCATTGGGGATCATCTATGATATGAAATCTATACAAGTAAGCTTTAGTTTTTCCATGTCCTGATACCATTGCAGTGAATGTCGCTGTTAATGGTAGTAGTTTTGTCTTAAGACGATCCTTTATCAAAGGGAAGAATGATTTGGTAAGGGCTCCTTTACTTGTACTGCTCCATCTCTGTTGCCACTGTAGATGTCCTGCCCTCTCTATTTCAGTTTTCAAAGAAGATTTTGGTACCTTGTTGTAAATAGTCTTTATTTCGATGTCTTCAGCAGCTGATTTTGCTAATATGTCTGCTAGCACGTTACCAGTAACTCCTGCATGTGCTTTCACCCAACTAAAGTGTATTGTCCACTGATTTCTTTCTAAAGTTCCTAGTCTATTAAGTGTCTCCTCAGGAATATAATTGTGTTTATTGTTGTTTTGTAAGGTGGATAGTGCCACCTGACTATCTGTAAATATGGCTACAGTCTTCTCTTTGTTCAGCGTATTTGCCATGTTTTGTAGCTCTTCAAGTGCTTTCAAAATAGCCAGTTGTTCGGCCTGATTGTTTGAACACCTTCCATCCAGCCTGAATTGCAGTTGTCGAATTACAGTATTGTGCTTGTACAGAACTACAGCAGCCCCGACTTTTTCATCTGATTTACTCCCATCCGTAAAAATTTGAAAGACGTATGCCCCATCATCCTCAACTGCTTTTATATGAGGTCGTTCTGCTGGATGGTTCCAGACGCTTGGTGGTAGGGGTGCATCATAGTCACGTTCACTGTGTATATCATTATACAGTTTTATTTTGCCTTGTATTGTTATACCAATTGGCTGGATGCCGGCAATAACACAAGATGCATCATAAGAAATTGTCCTATATGCCTTCGTCATTTTTATATTGAACAATCTCTGAATCCTCTGGAATTTTTTAATGTTCTTCTGCTTTTCTAGGGCAAATCCCCACACAGGAGCACCATAAGTTAAAATAGGTTCTATTGCGCCTTTATAAATAGTTTCTAGCACCTTATTTCCCAGTCCCCAAGTGAGTTTTGCGCACTTGGAAAGATTATGCAGAAGTCGTAGTGCTTTGTCATGTACTTGATCTATGTGGTGATCAAAGCTAAACTTCCTATCAATGTAAATACCAAGATATTTAATAACATCCACTTGTTCCAGAGTTTTATTGTTCAGATATATGCTGATTGCTTCATTATGATTAGTTTTCTTCTTTGATATTACCAAAACTTTTGATTTTGAGTCGTTAAACTGGATTTTATTTTCTTTAGCCCATAACTCAATTTTCTTTATGTCCTGATTTGAAAAATTTTCAGCATCTAATATACTTTTTCCTTTTGTCATGACAAGTAAATCATCAGCAAATGCTATTACCTCTGTCCGCGTTGTAAATTCAAATTTTAGCAAAGAGTTATATAGTATATTCCAAAGTCCAGGCCCACAACAAGATCCTTGCGGACAGCCTCGCTGGACCTGTACTTCAGTCCTGAATTCATTCGTAGAGAGAGTTGCTTTCCTATTTTTAAAATAATCCTTTGTAAGTTGGTACAAATTTCTTGGGCACTTCATCTCTCTTAAGTTATTTAAGACACTAGGCCACCAACATGCATCAAAAGCTCCTTTCACGTCCAAACTCACCAAAACAACATAACCAAAAGATTTTAGCTCATCTTCAATGAATACCTTCAGCGCCATTGCTGCATCTGTCGTGCTTTTCTGAGCTTTAAATCCAAATTGTCTTGTACTGTAAAGGTTTCTCGTGTTAATATGATATTCAATCCTATTTATCATTAACTTTTCTAAAACTTTACCGCATATGTTCAACAAGCTGATTGGTCGATATTTTGTTATCGTTACACTATCTTCTTTGCCTGGCTTTACTATAGGAACTATAGATGAACGCTTCCATCTTTCTGGAAAAATTCCTTCCATAAGACATTGATTATATATTGCTGTAAAGAAATATGGGAACATTTTAAAAGCATTTAACAGAATATCACTAGATATTCCATCTTCTCCCGGTGACTTTTTTGGATTGAAATTTTTTAATACAACCCAAATTTCATTAGGTGTAAATTCCTTGTCATCTGGGGTACTTATTACTTCCTCTGCAAGCCTCCTTAGGTCTTTTTGTCGTTCAGTATCATCTTGTACCCTATCCTCCGGAATGAAGTTCTCCAGCATATACTTTAATGTGCTTGGTATATCTTCAGTGTAGGTTCCATCTTCTCTTTGCAATGTAGTAAGTGAATTCTGATATCTTATTTTATTGGCTGCGATCTTATAGACTACAGTCCAAGGATTAGTCCCATCAGTTACATTACAAAATTCCCTCCAGGATTTAAACTTTTCGTCATTTATTTTCCTTTGGTATTGCTGATTACCTTCCAAGTACTGATTCCTTCTTTCTTCTCTTAACTGCTCATTATTAATAGTTCGTTGATATCGTCGTCTTAATGCATTTACCTTTTTCCTCAATATGGTTAGTTCAATGGTCCACCAGGGAACTGATTTGCCTTTAATTGCCTGCTTCTTACCCCTGCTTACTCTAAACGCTTCCCTGCATGCAGCTTCCATACTATTGTAGAACATTTCAATTGTATATTCAACATTATTTTCTTTTACTTTATGGGCGAGCTGTTCATCCACACTCTGTCCATTGCCCAGACAATTAAAATTTTTGGTCAGCTTTCGTGGCAACGTTTCCTCAAATGTCTTATAATTTTCTGGTCTAGTTATATATTTAATTCCCTTTAATGTACGAGTTTGGGTTTTGATTGCATTTCCTATTGTGAACGATATTATCTTATGATCAGAGCAGCTTTCTTGCTCTCCAACGGTGCATTCCCTTACATCTCTAAGGAGTTTGTCATTAACGATAGTCAAATCGACCCAACTCCTTCCAGTTTGGGATTCAAAAGTTGGCAAGCCGTTGTTTTCATTCATGATATGTAAATTTGTTGCTGTAATGAATTCTTCAAATATTCTACCACGCTGATTAGTTATTATATCATGCCAAAGTTTGTTTCTGGCGTTACTATCTGCTAGTATTATCAGACCCTTTCCTTTAATATGCTGGAGAATATTTTCAATCTTGTTAATGTCATCTTCTATATTCAAGTGCCCATCAAAGTACATACAAGCTGCAAAAAATGTTTTCTTATTATATACAACCTGTATAACGACACAATCACTGTCGGAAAGCTGACCAATGGTAGTTACGTCAATATTTTTGTTGTTTATAAATATTGCTGCTCGTTTACCCGTAGTACCAACTGTATATATTCTAAAATGTAATGGTACACCTGCTGGTTTATTGTTAATCAAGTAGGGCTCCTGAATAAATACTATATCTATAGCTTTTTCATTCACAAGCTGTACCAAATTAGCAGTCGCAATCCTTGAATGTTTCAAGTTAACCTGAAAACATGTTAATCTGTATCTATCCATTTTAATAGTCGGTATTGTCTTTTAGCCGCCTAAGTGTTGCTTGATAACAGGAGCAATTCGTATCCAGTGCAGAATGATTTTCTGACACTTTGTTGTCTCTGTTATATTTATTATACGTTACACAATTAATGCATTTATATGCAGCTCTGTTAGCAGTACATTCCTTTAGAGCATGCTTCTCTGCGCAATTTGGACATGTTTGCTGTCCTTTACAGTCCTGCGCACGATGATTATATTTACAGCAATTGAAGCAACGCCGAGCCTTGACATAATCATCCCAGTTACACATATTCCATCCTATTTTTAATCTTTTGCCAAGTATTTCCCTCCGTACAGTTGAAGTGACTTCAACAACCAAATTCAAATTCTTTTTCCTATCATGAAAGGAAAATTTAGGCTGAATCTCTGTGCTGAAATTCTCCAGCTCTGTATGTTGTGCTGTTAAAACCTCCACAGCATTCTCCGTTGTTATCTCATCTGGTATATTGAAAATAATTATTCTTGGATTTCTTTTCTTCGAGACGGTAGCCTCAAGCTCCTCTCCACACTTATTATTAATATTGTTGCAAATAGTATCTACTTCAGCTTTATTGTTCGATTGTATTAGAACTTGTCCGTTCCTCAATGCCTTTACAGACTGAACACCAACCTTCATCTCTACAGGATTAACCTTAGTTTTCACCAGTGTCTTTATATATTCCACACTGTGATTATTCTTGCTCTGAACAAGCAGTTTAAAGCACTTAGAGTCCCCTGTACGTGCAGCGCCAGTCAACACCGAAGCATAACTCATTTCCACCCCAAATTGCTCCACAACCCGTTCGGAAGATATCACCCCAGGTGTCACTTGTGATGCTATTCTCGCTCTCTTGCCAACACTCAACTGTTGTTGATAATTCTTCACTGCCATTTGTAAACTTTCGGTTTCATTTTCCTTCTGATCCACGATGTCTTTCATTTTTGTAAAATATTTACGTAAACTACTTACCGACTTCACAATATCCTGCTTCAAATCTTGACGCAAGTTTTTACTAGCCTCCGTAACATTTAAGAGCATTCTAAAGGCACTCTCAATACCCTCACTAACTTCATCCAACATCTTGAAATCTCTTGTTTATTACTCCTTGTTAACTCAAACGAAACATTCAAATTAAGATATAACTTTGTATTTCTCGATTTAGTCGTGCGGTTCACGGCCTCCTGAATACTAGTTTCTATGCTTCTCAATCCATGAACAATGCCTGGGTCCGTCAATTCCCTTAAAACGCTGTAAATCTGCAATGCCCGCTTCAAATAACACGCCCACAAAGAAACAGCCTCACAACAAACATTATGAAATTCCGAACACAAACAAGTACTTGAAAGTCACGCCACTAACACCGAATAATCAAGAGCACACACACTCGCATTCTTCCTCCACGAATATCACGGCCTCCTATGTATGTGTGTGTGTGTGTGTGTGTGTGTGTGTGTGTGTGTGTGTGTGTGTGTGTCTTTTTTTTTCTTTATTGATGACAATCAGCATGCCCCATTACATGATAGTATTACATGCATTACATTACATTTTTCCAACATTTGATTTTACGAATTGTACATATTTACATGTTAATATTACATTAGATCTTTTAGCAGTTGTATGTATGTATGTATGTATGTATGTATGTATGTATGTATATATGTATGTATGTATGTATGTATGTATTTTTTTTTCTTTATTGATAACAATCAGCATGCCCCACTACATAGTAGTATTACATGCATTACATTACATTTTTCAAACATTTGATTTTACAAATTGTATATATTAACGTGTTAATATTTACATTAGATCTTTTAGCAGTTGATTTCACAAGTTATACTAATTTAAATATCTTTACAATCACATTTTGATATTATTTTACAATCATTTTTTAAATATTAGAATTTAAATGTTCAATTCACGTATTGTTTTAAAAAAAATTGTTTACAAGTCAATTGAATTAACATATATACAAAAAGCTTTCAAATGTTTATTTATAAGGTTTTGGTTTGACACTGGCCAATTTCCTCCATTCTTGTGTACTTCTTCAATCAACTTGTCCCTCTGATGCCTTGTGTCTCTACATTCATAAATAAAGTGGTTTGCGGGCTGCTGTGGGCTACTGCATGTGCATTGGGGATCATCTATGATATGAAATCTATACAAGTAAGCTTTAGTTTTTCCATGTCCTGATACCATTGCAGGGAATGTCGCTGTTAATGGTAGTTTTGTCTTAAGACGATCCTTTATCAAAGGGAAGAATGATTTGGTAAGGGCTCCTTTACTTGTACTGCTCCATCTCTGTTGCCACTGTAGATGTCCTGCCCTCTCTATTTCAGTTTTAAAAGTAGATTTTGGTACCTTGTTGTAAATAGTCTTTATTTCGATGTCTTCAGCAGCTGATTTTGCTAATATGTCTGCTAGCACGTTACCAGTAACACCTGCATGTGCTATGTAAAAAACTGAAGCTGCTGACAGTGAAGTAAACTAGGTTATTAATAATAACTAAACACTAGTAACACAACTTCACTTATCTTATTTAAACCCTGGGGACCGGTTTCAAAGCAAACATCTGCTTTATCCTCAGCCACTCAGCTTGACATACACCCACTAACTGACTGACTGACCTTGACCACTACTGGAGTTTGAAGGATAGCTCCTTATCTAACTGCCATCTACCGGGGACAACACAAACTTATTGATGATGTCTATAGGAGGGATATCAAAATTCATTACGCGATCCTTATTTTTCAAAATAAATATCTTCTCCCAAACCATTAAATCTATCGGTTCCTTCAATTGTTTCAATAATTTAACTTCTGGATTTACTTCTGGTCATGATTATATGACCAAAAATGATCCGCCACTGCCGATTTCTCGGTCTGTCTATATATAATATTTCTAAAATGTTCTTTCGCTCTGGTTTCCAAATTAAGCTTAGTTCTGCCAAGATCTATATTGGCAGAACTAAGCGTAATTTGGAAACCAGAGCGAAAGAACATTTTAGAAATATTAAATATAGACAGACCGAGAAATCGGCAGTGGCGGATCATTTTTGGTCATATAATCATGAAGTAAATCCAGAAGTTAAATTATTGAAACAATTGAAGGAACCGATAGATTTAATGGTTTGGGAGAAGATATTTATTTTGAAAAATAAGGATCGCGTAATGAATTTTGATATCCCTCCTATAGACATCATCAATAAGTTTGTGTTGTCCCCGGTAGATTGCAGTTAGAAAAGGAGCTATCCTTCAAACTCCAGTAGTGGTCAAGGTCAGTGAGTCAGTTAGTGGGTGTATGTCAAGCTGAGTGGCTGAGGATAAAGCAGATGTTTGCTTTGAAACCGGTCCCCAGGGTTTAAATAAGATAAGTGAAGTTGTGTTACTAGTGTTTAGTTATTATTAATAACCTGCATGTGCTTTCACCCAACTAAAGTGTATTGTCCACTGATTTATTTCTAAAGTTCCTAGTCTATTAAGTGTCGCCTGAGGAATATAATTGTGTTTATTGTTGTTTTGTAAGGTGGATAGTGCCACTTGACTATCTGTAAATATGGCTACAGTCTTCTCTTTGTTCAGCGTATTTGCCATGTTTTGTAGCTCTTCAAGTGCTTTCAAAATAGCCAGTTGTTCGGCCTGATGGTTTGAACACCTTCCATCCAGCCTGAATTGCAGTTGTCGAATTACAATATTGTGCTTGTACAGAACTACAGCAGCCCCGACTTTTTCATCTGATTTACTCCCATCCGTAAAAATTTGAAAGACGTATGCCCCATCGTCCTCAACTGCTTTTATATGAGGTCGTTCTGCTGGATGGTTCCAGACGCTTGGTGGTAGGGGTGCATCATAGTCACGTTCACTGTGTATATCATTATACAGTTTTATTTTGCCTTGTATTGTTATACCAATTGGCTGGATGCCGGCAATAACACAAGATGCATCATAAGAAATTGTCCTATATGCCTTCGTCATTTTTATATTGAACAATCTCTGAATCCTCTGGAATTTTTTAATGTTCTTCTGCTTTTCTAGGGCAAATCCCCACACAGGAGCACCATAAGTTAAAATAGGTTCTATTGCGCCTTTATAAATAGTTTCTAGCGCCTTATTTCCCAGTCCCCAAGTGAGTTTTGCGCACTTGGAAAGATTATGCAGAAGTCGTAGTGCTTTGTCGTGTACTTGATCTATGTGGTGATCAAAGCTAAGCTTCCTATCAATGTAAATACCAAGATATTTAATAACATCCACTTGTTCCAGAGTTTTATTGTTCAGATATATGCTGATTGCTTCATTATGATTAGTTTTCTTCTTTGATATTACCAAAACTTTTGATTTTGAGTCGTTAAACTGGATTTTATTTTCTTTAGCCCATAACTCAATTTTTTTTATGTCCTGATTTGAAAAATTTTCAGCATCTAATATACTTTTTCCTTTTGTCATGACAAGTAAATCATCAGCAAATGCTATTACCTCTGTCCGCGTTGTAAATTCCAATTTTAGCAAAGAGTTATATAGTATATTCCAAAGTCCAGGCCCACAACAAGATCCTTGCGGACAGCCTCGCTGGACCCGTACTTCAGTCCTGAATTCATTCGTAGAGAGAGTTGCTTTCCTATTTTTAAAATAATCCTTTGTAAGTTGGTACAAATTTCTTGGGCACTGCATCTCTCTTAAGTTATTTAAGACACTAGGCCACCAACATGCATCAAAAGCTCCTTTCACGTCCAAACTCACCAAAACAACATAACCAAAAGATTTTAGCTCATCTTCAATGAATACCTTCAGCGCCATTGCTGCATCTGTCGTGCTTTTCTGAGCTTTAAATCCAAATTGTCTTGTACTGTAAAGGTTTCTCGTGTTAATATGATATTCAATCCTATTTATCAGTAACTTTTCTAAAACTTTACCGCATATGTTCAACAAGCTGATTGGTCGATATTTTGTTATCGTTACACTATCTTCTTTGCCAGGCTTTACTACAGGAACTATAGATGAACGCTTCCATCTTTCTGGAAAAATTCCTTCCATAAGACATTGATTATATATTGCTGTAAAGAAATATGGGAACATTTTAAAAGCATTTAACAGAATATCACTAGATATTCCATCTTCTCCCGGTGACTTTTTTGGATTGAAATTTTTTAATACAACCCAAATTTCATTAGGTCTAAATTCCTTGTCATCTGGGGTACTAATTACTTCCTCTGCAAGCCTCCTTAGGTCTTTTTGTCGTTCAGTATCATCTTGTACCCTATCCTCCGGAATGAAGTTCTCCAGCATATACTTTAATGTGCTTGGTATATCTTCAGTGTAGGTTCCATCTTCTCTTTGCAATGTAGTAAGTGAATTCTGATGTCTTATTTTACTAGCTGCGATCTTATAGACTACAGTCCAAGGATTAGTCCCATCAGTTACATTACAAAATTCCCTCCAGGATTTAAACTTTTCGTCATTTATTATCCTTTGGTATTGCCGATTACCTTCCAAGTACTGATTCCTTTTTTCTTCTCTTAACTGCTCATTATTAATAGTTCGTTGATATCGTCGTCTTAATGCATTTAGCCTTTTCCTCAATATGGTTAGTTCAATGGTCCACCAGGGAACTGATTTGCCTCTAATTGCCTGCTTCTTACCCCTGCTTACTCTAAACGCCTCCCTGCATGCAGCTTCCATACTATTGTAGAACATTTCAATTGTATATTCAACGTTATTTTCTTTTACTTTATGGGCGAGCTGTTCATCCACACACTGTCCATTGCCCAGACAATTAAAATTTTTGGTCAGCTTTCATGGCAACGTTTCCTCAAATGTCTTATAATTTTCTGGTCTAGTTATATATTTAATTCCCTTTAATGTACGAGTTTGGGTTTTGATTGCATTTCCTATTATGAACGATATTATCTTATGATCAGAGCAGCTTTCTTGCTCTCCAATGGTCCATTCCCTTACATCTCTAAGGAGTTTGTCATTAACGATAGTCAAATCGACCCAGCTCCTTCCAGTTTGGGATTCAAAAGTTGGCAAGCCGTTGTTTTCATTCATGATATGTAAATTTGTTGCTGTAATGAATTCTTCAAATATTCTACCACACTGATTAGTTGTTATATCATGCCAAAGTTTGTTTCTGGCGTTACTATCTGCTAGTATTATCAGACCCTTTCCTTTAATATGCTGGAGAATATTTTCAATCTTGTTAATGTCATCTTCTATATTCAAGTGCCCATCAAAGTACATACAAGCTGCAAAAAATGTTTTCTTATTATATACAACCTGTATAACGACACAATCACTGTCGGAAAGCTGACCAATGGTAGTTATGTCAATATTTTTGTTGTTTATAAATATTGCTGCTCGTTTACCCGTAGTACCAACTGTATATATTCTAAAATGTAATGGTACACCTGCTGGTTTATTGTTAATCAAGTAGGGCTCCTGAATAAATACTATATCTATAGCTCTTTCATTCACAAGCTGTACCAAATTAGCAGTCGCAATCCTTGAATGTTTCAAGTTAACCTGAAAACATTTAATCTGTATCTATCCATTTTAATAGTTGGTATTGTCTTTTAGCCGCCTAAGTGTTGCTTGATAACAGGAGCAATTCGTATCCAGTGCAGAATGATTGTCTGACACTTTGTTGTCTCTATTATATTTATTATACGTTACACAATTAATGCATTTATATGCAGCTCTGTTAGCAGTACATTCCTTTAGAGCATGCTTCTCAGCGCAATTTGGACATGTTTGCTGTCCTTTACAGTCCTGCGCACGACGATTATATTTACAGCAATTGAAGCAACGCCCAGCCTTGAAATAATCATCCCAGTTACACATATTCCATCCTATTTTTAATCTTTTGCCAAGTATTTCCCTCCGTATAGTTGAAGTGACTTCAACAACCAAATTCAAATTCTTTTTCCTATCATGAAAGGAAAATTTAGGCTGAATCTCTGTGCTGAAATTTTCCAGCTCTGTATTTTGTGCTGTTAAAACCTCCACAGCATTCTCCGTTGTTATCTCATCTGGTATATTAAAAATAATTAGTCTTGGATTTCTTTTGTTCGAGACGGTAGCCTCAAAATCCTCTCCACACTTATTATTAATATTGTTGCAAATAGTATCTACTTCAGCTTTATTGTTCGATTGTATTAGAACTTGTCTGTTCCTCAATGCCTTTACAGACTGAACACCAACCTTCATCTCTACAGGATTAACCTTAGTTTTCACCAGTGTCTTTATATATTCCACACTGTGATTATTCTTGCTCTGAACAAGCAGTTTAAAGCACTTAGAGTCCCCTGTACGTGCAGCGCCAGTCAACACCGAAGCATAACTCATTTCCACCCCAAATTGCTCCACAACCCGTTCGGAAGATATCACCCCAGGTGTCACTTGTGATGCTATTCTCGCTCTCTTGCCAACACTCAACTGTTCCTGATAATTCTTCACTGCCATTTGTAAACTTTCGGTTTCATTTTCCTTCTGATCCACGATGTCTTTCATTTTTGTAAAATATTTACGTAAACTACTTACCGACTTCACAATATCCTGCTTCAAATCTTGACGCAAGTTTTTACTAGCCTCCGTAACATTTAAGAGCATTCTAAAGGCACTCTCAATACCCTCACTAACTTCATCCAACATCTTGAAATCTCTTGTTTATTACTCCTTGTTAACTCAAACGAAACATTCAAATTACGATATAACTTTGTATTTCTCGATTTAGTCGTGCGGTTCACGGCCTCCTGAATACTAGTTTCTATGCTTCTCAATCCATGAACAATGCCTGGGTCCGTCAATTCCCTTAAAACGCTGTAAATCTGCAATGCCCGCTTCAAATAACACGCCCACAAAGAAACAGCCTCACAACAAACATTATGAAATTCCGAACACAAACAAGTACTTGAAAGTCACGCCACTAACACCGAATAATCAAGAGCACACACACTCGCATTCTTCCTCCACGAATATCACGGCCTCCTATGTATGTGTGTGTGTGTGTGTGTGTGTGTGTGTGTGTGTGTGTGTGTGTGTGTGTGTGTGTGTGTGTGTGTGTGTGTGTGTGTGTGTGTGTGTGTGTGTGTGTGTGTGTGTGTCTTTTTTTTTTCTTTATTGATGACAATCAGCATGCCCCACTACATGATAGTATTACATGCATTACATTACATTTTTCCAACATTTGATTTTACGAATTGTACATATTTACATGTTAATATTACATTAGATCTTTTAGCAGTTGTATGTATGTATGTATGTATGTATGTATGTATGTATGTATGTATATATGTATGTATGTATGTATGTATTTTTTTTTCTTTATTGATAACAATCAGCATGCCCCACTACATAGTAGTATTACATGCATTACATTACATTTTTCAAACATTTGATTTTACAAATTGTATATATTAACGTGTTAATATTTACATTAGATCTTTTAGCAGTTGATTTCACAAGTTATACTGATTTAAATATCTTTACAATCACATTTTGATATTATTTTACAATCATTTTTTAAATATTAGAATTTAAATGTTCAATTCACGTATTGTTTTAAAAAAAATTGTTTACAAGTCAATTGAATTAACATATATACAAAAAGCTTTCAAATGTTTATTTATAAGGTTTTGGTTTGACACTGGCCAATTTCCTCCATTCTTGTGTACTTCTTCAATCAACTTGTCCCTCTGATGCCTTGTGTCTCTACATTCATAAATAAAGTGGTTTGCGGGCTGCTGTGGGCTACTGCATGTGCATTGGGGATCATCTATGATATGAAATCTATACAAGTAAGCTTTAGTTTTTCCATGTCCTGATACCATTGCAGGGAATGTCGCTGTTAATGGTAGTTTTGTCTTAAGACGATCCTTTATCAAAGGGAAGAATGATTTGGTAAGGGCTCCTTTACTTGTACTGCTCCATCTCTGTTGCCACTGTAGATGTCCTGCCCTCTCTATTTCAGTTTTAAAAGTAGATTTTGGTACCTTGTTGTAAATAGTCTTTATTTCGATGTCTTCAGCAGCTGATTTTGCTAATATGTCTGCTAGCACGTTACCAGTAACACCTGCATGTGCTATGTAAAAAACTGAAGCTGCTGACAGTGAAGTAAACTAGGTTATTAATAATAACTAAACACTAGTAACACAACTTCACTTATCTTATTTAAACCCTGGGGACCGGTTTCAAAGCAAACATCTGCTTTATCCTCAGCCACTCAGCTTGACATACACCCACTAACTGACTGACTGACCTTGACCACTACTGGAGTTTGAAGGATAGCTCCTTATCTAACTGCCATCTACCGGGGACAACACAAACTTATTGATGATGTCTATAGGAGGGATATCAAAATTCATTACGCGATCCTTATTTTTCAAAATAAATATCTTCTCCCAAACCATTAAATCTATCGGTTCCTTCAATTGTTTCAATAATTTAACTTCTGGATTTACTTCTGGTCATGATTATATGACCAAAAATGATCCGCCACTGCCGATTTCTCGGTCTGTCTATATATAATATTTCTAAAATGTTCTTTCGCTCTGGTTTCCAAATTAAGCTTAGTTCTGCCAAGATCTATATTGGCAGAACTAAGCGTAATTTGGAAACCAGAGCGAAAGAACATTTTAGAAATATTAAATATAGACAGACCGAGAAATCGGCAGTGGCGGATCATTTTTGGTCATATAATCATGAAGTAAATCCAGAAGTTAAATTATTGAAACAATTGAAGGAACCGATAGATTTAATGGTTTGGGAGAAGATAATTATTTTGAAAAATAAGGATCGCGTAATGAATTTTGATATCCCTCCTATAGACATCATCAATAAGTTTGTGTTGTCCCCGGTAGATTGCAGTTAGAAAAGGAGCTATCCTTCAAACTCCAGTAGTGGTCAAGGTCAGTGAGTCAGTTAGTGGGTGTATGTCAAGCTGAGTGGCTGAGGATAAAGCAGATGTTTGCTTTGAAACCGGTCCCCAGGGTTTAAATAAGATAAGTGAAGTTGTGTTACTAGTGTTTAGTTATTATTAATAACCTGCATGTGCTTTCACCCAACTAAAGTGTATTGTCCACTGATTTATTTCTAAAGTTCCTAGTCTATTAAGTGTCGCCTGAGGAATATAATTGTGTTTATTGTTGTTTTGTAAGGTGGATAGTGCCACTTGACTATCTGTAAATATGGCTACAGTCTTCTCTTTGTTCAGCGTATTTGCCATGTTTTGTAGCTCTTCAAGTGCTTTCAAAATAGCCAGTTGTTCGGCCTGATGGTTTGAACACCTTCCATCCAGCCTGAATTGCAGTTGTCGAATTACAGTATTGTGCTTGTACAGAACTACAGCAGCCCCGACTTTTTCATCTGATTTACTCCCATCCGTAAAAATTTGAAAGACGTATGCCCCATCGTCCTCAACTGCTTTTATATGAGGTCGTTCTGCTGGATGGTTCCAGACGCTTGGTGGTAGGGGTGCATCATAGTCACGTTCACTGTGTATATCATTATACAGTTTTATTTTGCCTTGTATTGTTATACCAATTGGCTGGATGCCGGCAATAACACAAGATGCATCATAAGAAATTGTCCTATATGCCTTCGTCATTTTTATATTGAACAATCTCTGAATCCTCTGGAATTTTTTAATGTTCTTCTGCTTTTCTAGGGCAAATCCCCACACAGGAGCACCATAAGTTAAAATAGGTTCTATTGCGCCTTTATAAATAGTTTCTAGCGCCTTATTTCCCAGTCCCCAAGTGAGTTTTGCGCACTTGGAAAGATTATGCAGAAGTCGGAGCGCTTTGTCATGTACTTGATCTATGTGGTGATCAAAGCTAAGCTTCCTATCAATGTAAATACCAAGATATTTAATAACATCCACTTGTTCCAGAGTTTTATTGTTCAGATATATGCTGATTGCTTCATTATGATTAGTTTTCTTCTTTGATATTACCAAAACTTTTGATTTTGAGTCGTTAAACTGGATTTTATTTTCTTTAGCCCATAACTCAATTTTCTTTATGTCCTGATTTGAAAAATTTTCAGCATCTAATATACTTTTTCCTTTTGTCATGACAAGTAAATCATCAGCAAATGCTATTACCTCTGTCCACGTTGTAAATTCCAATTTTAGCAAAGAGTTATATAGTATATTCCAGAGTCCAGGCCCACAACAAGATCCTTGCGGACAGCCTCGCTGGACCCGTACTTCAGTCCTGAATTCATTCGTAGAGAGAGTTGCTTTCCTATTTTTAAAATAATCCTTTGTAAGTTGGTACAAATTTCTTGGGCACTGCATCTCTCTTAAGTTATTTAAGACACTAGGCCACCAACATGCATCAAAAGCTCCTTTCACGTCCAAACTCACCAAAACAACATAACCAAAAGATTTTAGCTCATCTTCGATGAATACCTTCAGCGCCATTGCTGCATCTGTCGTGCTTTTCTGAGCTTTAAATCCAAATTGTCTTGTACTGTAAAGGTTTCTCGTGTTAATATGATATTCAATCCTATTTATCAGTAACTTTTCTAAAACTTTACCGCATATGTTCAACAAGCTGATTGGTCGATATTTTGTTATCGTTACACTATCTTCTTTGCCTGGCTTTACTATAGGAACTATAGATGAACGCTTCCATCTTTCTGGAAAAATTCCTTCCATAAGACATTGATTATATATTGCTGTAAAGAAATATGGGAACATTTTAAAAGCATTTAACAGAATATCACTAGATATTCCATCTTCTCCCGGTGACTTTTTTGGATTGAAATTTTTTAATACAACCCAAATTTCATTAGGTCTAAATTCCTTGTCATCTGGGGTACTAATTACTTCCTCTGCAAGCCTCCTTAGGTCTTTTTGTCGTTCAGTATCATCTTGTACCCTATCCTCCGGAATGAAGTTCTCCAGCATATACTTTAATGTGCTTGGTATATCTTCAGTGTAGGTTCCATCTTCTCTTTGCAATGTAGTAAGTGAATTCTGATGTCTTATTTTACTGGCTGCTATCTTATAGACTACAGTCCAAGGATTAGTCCCATCAGTTACATTACAAAATTCCCTCCAGGATTTAAACTTTTCGTCATTTATTTTCCTATGGTATTGCCGATTACCTTCCAAGTACTGATTCCTTCTTTCTTCTCTTAACTGCTCATTATTAATAGTTCGTTGATATTGTCGTCTTAATGCATTTAGCCTTTTCCTCAATATGGTTAGTTCAATGGTCCACCAGGGAACTGATTTGCCTCTAATTGCCTGCTTCTTACCCCTGCTTACTCTAAACGCTTCCCTGCCTGCAGCTTCCATACTATTGTAGAACATTTCAATTGTATATTCAACGTTATTGTCTTTTACTATATGGGCGAGCTGTTCATCCACACTCTGTCCATTGCCCAGGCAGTTAAAATTTTTGATCAGCTTTCGTGGCAACGTTTCCACAAATGTCTTATAATTTTCTGGTCTAGTTGTATATTTAATTCCCTTTAATGTACAAGTTTGGGTTTTGATTGCATGTCCTATTATGAACGATATTATCTTATGATCAGAGCAGCTTTCTTGCTCTCCAACGGTCCATTCCCTTACATCTCTAAGGAGTTTGTCATTAACGATAGTCAAATCGACCCAACTCCTTCCAGTTTGGGATTCACAAGTTGGCAAGCCGTTGTTTTCATTCATGATATGTAAATTTGTTGCTGTAATGAATTCTTCAAATATTCTACCACGCTGATTAGTTATTATATCATGCCAAAGTTTGTTTCTGGCGTTACTATCTGCTAGTATTATCAGGCCCTTTCCTTTAATATGCTGGAGAATATTTTCAATCTTGTTAATGTCATCTTCTATATTCAAGTGCCCATCAAAGTACATAAAAGCTGCAAAAAATGTTTTCTTATTATATACAACCTGTATAACGACACAATCACTGTCGGAAAGCTGACCAATGGTAGTTACGTCAATATTTTTGTTGTTTATAAATATTGCTGCTCGTTTACCCGTAGTACCAACTGTATATATTCTAAAATGTAATGGTACACCTGCTGGTTTATTGTTAATCAAGTAGGGCTCCTGAATAAATACTATATCTTTAGCTTTTTCATTCACAAGCTGTACCAAATTAGCAGTCGCAATCCTTGAATGTTTCAAGTTAACCTGCAAACATGTTAATCTGTATCTATCCATTTTAATAGTCGGTATTGTCTTTTAGCCGCCTAAGTGTTGCTTGATAACAGGAGCAATTCGTATCCAGTGCAGAATGATTTTCTGACACTTTGTTGTCTCTGTTATGTTTATTATATGTGCACAATTAATGCATTTATATGCAGCTCTGTTAGCAGTACATTCCTTTAGAGCACGCTTCTCAGCGCAATTTGGACATGTTTGCTGTCCTTTACAGTCCTGCGCACGATGACTATATTTACAGCAATTGAAGCAACGCCCAGCCTTGACATAATCATCCCAGTTACACATATTCCATCCTATTTTTAATATTTTGCCAAGTATTTCCCTCCGTACAGTTGAAGTGACTTCAACAACCAAATTCAAATTCTTTTTCCTATCATGAAAGGAAAATTTAGGCTGAATCTCTGTGCTGAAATTCTCCAGCTCTGTATTTTGTGCTGTTAAAACCTCCACAGCATTCTCCGTTGTTATCTCATCTGGTATATTAAAATAATTATTCTTGGATTTCTTTTCTACGAGACGGTAGCCTCAAGCTCCTCTCCACACTTATTATTAATATTGTTGCAAATAGTATCTACTTCAGCTTTATTGTTCGATTGTATTAGAACTTGTCCGTTCCTCAATGCCTTTACAGACTGAACACCAACCTTCATCTCTACAGGATTAACCTTAGTTTTCACCAGTGTCTTTATATATTCCACACTTTGATTATTCTTGCTCCGAACAAGCAGTTTAAAGCACTTAGAGTCCTCTGTACGTGCAGCGCCAGTCAACACCGAAGCATAACTCCTTTCCCCCCCAAATTGCTCCACAACCCGTTCGGAAGATATCACCCCAGGTGTCACTTGTGATGCTATTCTCGCTCTCGTGCCAACACTCAACTGTTCCTGATAATTCTTCACTGCCATTTGTAAACTTTCGGTTTCATTTTCCTTCTGATCTACGATATCTTTCATTTTTGTAAAATATTTCCGTAAACTACATACCGACTTCACAATATCCTGCTTCAAATCTTGACGCAAGTTTTTACTAGCCTCCGTAACATTTAAGAGCATTCTAAAGGCACTCTCAATACCCTCACTAACTTCATCCACCATCTTGAAATCTCTTATGTATGTATGTATGTATGTATGTATGTATGTATGTATGTATGTATGTATGTATGTATGTATGTATGTATGTATGTATGTATGTATGTATGTATGTATGTATGTATGTATGTATGTATGTATGTATGTATGTATGTATGTATGTATGTATGTATGTATGTATGTATGTATGTATGTATGTATGTATGTATGTATGTATGTATGTATGTATGTATGTATGTATGTATGTATGTATGTATGTATGTATGTATGTATGTATGTATGTATGTATGTATGTATGTATGTATGTATGTATGTATGTATGTATGTATGTATGTATGTATGTATGTATGTATGTATGTATGTATGTATGTATGTATGTATGTATGTATGTATGTATGAATGTATGTATGTATGTATGTATGTATGTATGTATGTATGTATGTATGTATGTATGTATGTATGTATGTATGTATGTATGTATGTATGTATGTATGTATGTATGTATGTATGTATGTATGTATGTATGTATGTATGTATGTATGTATGTATGTATGTATGTATGTATGTATGTATGTATGTATGTATGTATGTATGTATGTATGTATGTATGTATGTATGTATGTATGTATGTATGTATGTATGTATGTATGTATGTATGTATGTATGTATGTATGTATGTATGTATGTATGTATGTATGTATGTATGTATGTATGTATGTATGTATGTATGTATGTATGTATGTATGTATGTATGTATGTATGTATGTATGTATGTATGTATGTATGTATGTATGTATGTATGTATGTATGTATGTATGTATGTATGTATGTATGTATGTATGTATGTATTTTTTTTTTTTTATTTATTTTATTGAACTTTAACAACATGCCCCGTTACGGAGTAACATTACATGCATTTAATTACATAGATACATTATAAATAGTAATCACATTTTGATATTATTTTACAATAGTTTTTTAAATATTAGAATTTAAATGTTCAATTCACGTATTGTTTTAAAATAAAAATTGTTTACAAGTCAATTGAATTAACATATATACAAAAAGCTTTCAAATGTTTATTTATAAGGTTTTGGTTTGACACTGGCCAATTTCCTCCATTCTTGTGTACTTCTTCAATCAACTTGTCCCTCTGATGTTTTGTGTCTCTACATTCATAAATGAGGTGGTTTGCGGTCTGCTGTGGACTATTGCAGGTGCATTGGGGATCATCTATGATATGAAATCTATACAAGTAAGCTTTAGTTTTTCCATGTCCTGATACCATTGCAGTGAATGTCGCTGTTAATGGTAGTTTTGTCTTAAGACGATCCTTTATCAAAGGGAAGAATGATTTGGTAAGGGCTCCTTTACTTGTACTGCTCCATCTCTGTTGCCACTGTAGATGTCCTGCTCTCTCTATTTCAGTTTTCAAAGAAGATTTTGGTACCTTGTTGTAAATAGTCTTTATTTCGATGTCTTCAGCAGCTGATTTTGCTAATATGTCTGCTAGCACGTTACCAGTAACTCCTGCATGCATTCACCCAACTAAAGTGTATTGTCCACTGATTTCTTTCTAAAGTTCCTAGTCTATTAAGTGTCTCCTCAGGAATATAATTGTGTTTATTGTTGTTTTGTAAGGTGGATAGTGCCACCTGACTATCTGTAAATATGGCTACAGTCTTCTCTTTGTTCAGCGTATTTGCCATGTTTTGTAGCTCTTCAAGTGCTTTCAAAATAGCCAGTTGTTCGGCCTGATTGTTTGAACACCTTCCATCCAGCCTGAATTGCAGTTGTCGAATTACAGTATTGTGCTTGTACAGAACTACAGCAGCCCCGAATTTTCATCTGATTTACTCCCATCCGTAAAAATTTGAAAGACGTATGCCCCATCATCCTCAACTGCTTTTATATGAGGTCGTTCTGCTGGATGGTTCCAGACGCTTGGTGGTAGGGGTGCATCATAGTCACGTTCACTGTGTATATCATTATACAGTTTTATTTTGCCTTGTATTGTTGTACCAATTGGCTGGATGCCGGCAATAACACAAGATGCATCATAAGAAATTGTCCTATATGCCTTCGTCATTTTTATATTGAACAATCTCTGAATCCTCTCGAATTTTTTAATGTTCTTCTGCTTTTCTAGGGCAAATCCCCACACAGGAGCACCATAAGTTAAAATAGGTTCTATTGCGCCTTTATAATGTATGTATGTATGTATGTATGTATGTATGTATGTATGTATGTATGTATGTATGTATGTATGTATGTATGTATGTATGTATGTATGTATGTATGTATGTATGTATGTATGTATGTATGTATGTATGTATGTATGTATGTATGTATGTATGTATGTATGTATGTATGTATGTATGTATGTATGTATGTATGTATGTATGTATGTATGTATGTATGTATGTATGTATGTATGTATGTATGTATGAATGAATGTATGTATGTATGTATGTATGTATGTATGTATGTATGTATGTATGTATGTATGTATGTATGTATGTATGTATGTATGTATGTATGTATGTATGTATGTATGTATGTATGTATGTATGTATGTATGTATGTATGTATGTATGTATGTATGTATGTATGTATGTATGTATGTATGTATGTATGTATGTATGTATGTATGTATGTATGTATGTATGTATGTATGTATGTATGTATGTATGTATGTATGTATGTATGTATGTATGTATGTATGTATGTATGTATGTATGTATGTATGTATGTATGTATGTATGTATGTATGTATGTATGTATGTATGTATGTATGTATGTATGTATGTATGTATGTATGTATGTATGTATGTATGTATGTATGTATGTATGTATGTATGTATGTATGTATGTATGTATGTATGTATGTATGTATGTATGTATGTATGTATGTATGTATGTATGTATGTATGTATGTATGTATGTATGTATGTATGTATGTATGTATGTATGTATGTATGTATGTATGTATGTATGTATGTATGTATGTATGTATGTATGTATGTATGTATGTATGTATGTATGTATTTTTTTTTAATTTTTGAACTTAAACAGCATGCCCCATTACAGAGTAACATTACATTCATTGAATTACATTGATACATTATAAATTGTAAGCACATTCTGATCTTATTTTACAATAATTTTGTGTGTGTGTGTGTGTGTTTGTGTGTGTATTTTTTTAATTTTATACAGCATATTCCATTACATTGTGAGTAATACTATACACTTGAGTGCAGTTACATTAAATTTTGTTTTCACTATTGATTTACATATTATCTGATTTCTTCGAGACTTACAATTCTATAAACTAATATATATATTTGCATACTACTTGACTATTTACAGATTATCGAAGTTGATACTGTTTGCAAATATACTGAAACTTTTGGTGTTCTTTTTTATAAGTTCCTTTTCTTCTAGTGTCCAGCATCCACCAGCCATTGTTACTGCTTTTTTTAGATTTTCCCTTTCTTTGTCTAACAGATTATACCCAAAAATTAAATGGTCCACAGTTTGTTTTGGTTGCACTTACACATTGGATTATCACTTATCTTAAATCGGTGTTAGTACACTTTAGTTTTCCCGTGACCTGTTAACAATGATGTTAGATTTGATGTTAGTTTTATTTTAGTTTTCGTCCTGTCACTTATGTTGGGAAAATAGGATATTGTAATTTCACCTTTTGATGTTTGTTGCCATTCTTGTTGCCATTTTTCCATACTTGAGCACTTTAGCCTGTTGATTGCTTCACTTTTTGTTATTTTGTTGTAGGTTACTTATACACATTATCTTGTGCTGCTTCCTTTGTAAGTTGATTACTATTTCATTCCCATGATGTCCTACATGTTCCTTTATCCATCTTACGTTAATCTTCCAATTCCTTTCTTGTAGCTTCCCGAGTCGATTCCGAATATTGTGTATTAATGCTTTGTGGATTTTAGGGTTATTGATGGAATCCAATGTTACTTGACTATCAGTATATATTGTTATGGTTCTCTTTTACTTTTCTATATCTTTCAATTCGTCAATGTTTTCTAGGACTTTTATGATGGCTTGTTGTTCTGCCTGGCTGTTTGAGCAGTTATTGTGCAGTTTATATTTTCTTTTGTGAGCAAGTTCATTATTGATGAATATTGCAACTCCTGATCTAACACCCATCTCGCTCTTGCTGCCATCTGTATATACTTCTAATGTGGATTCTGGTTTTCCTTCTCTGCCTTTGCTGATTCTAATTGTTTTGGCAGGGTGTGGCCATTTCCTCAGCTCTACATCATGATCTATAATCCAATTCATATTCTCTTTTCCCTTCAAGATCCTATATAGTTGCACAGTTTCTTCTACATTTTCTATAATTGGCAACATTCCAACTATGACTCAAAGGGCTGCAGTGGAGGTAGTGTGAAAGGCTTTCGCCATTTTGATATTAATAAGTCTCTTGACTGATTAATTTTTGTCTGTTATGCTGCTTCTTAATTGCTTCGATCCAAAGGGGAGCGCCATACAGCATCAATGGCAAAATAGCTCCCTTGTAAATGATCTTCATTGATGCATGAGTCAATCCCCAGTTCAGCTTGGCAGACTTGGATAGCAAGTGAATTAACTTTTTAAATTTTTCTTCTACATAGCTTATGTGGTCTGAAAAGTTAAATTTATTATCTATTATTACTCCTAGGTATTTGATCCGGTCTACTTGCTCCAGTATTTTATTATTTAAGTAGATTCTTATGTCTCTGGTTTCTCTCCTTTTTCTTCTTGATATAAGCATGACCAGCGATTTTGATTCATTAAAATTTACTTTGTTGTTACTAGCCCATTTTTTTTATTTTGTTCATTTCATTATTCATAACATTTTCTGTTTCTATTGCATTTTCCTCTTTTGTTGCTATAATCAGGGCATCCGCAAACATCACTGCTATTGTTGATGTTGAATAGCTTATGTTTAGAATAGAGTCGTGCATTACGTTTCACAACCCGGGTCCATAACACGATCCTTGTGGCAACCCTTTGTAACTTCTCTTTCACTATTTACAGTATTGATTGTCAATATAGCAGTTCTTTGAATTAGGTAGTTTTTAACTAAGTTGAATAAGGTTTTTGGACAGTTGAAGTCTTTTAAAGCTTTTAGGATGCTGGGCCGCCAAGCTGCATCGAATGCTTCTTTAACATCTAGACTAGCTGGAGTGACTACCTTTCTATTGCCCATGGCTTCTTCTACAAACCCTTTAATTTTCACTGCTGCATCTATCGTGCTTTTTGTGGAATGAACCCATATTGATTGTTGTTTAATTGATTTTTACTGTTTATGTGATACATAATTCTATTTATAAGCAACATCTCCAAGATTTTTCCTGCTGTATTTAGTAGACTGATCGGTCTAAATTTGGTGGCATCTGAGCTGTTTTCTTTGCCAAGCTTGACTATAGGTATTACTTTCACTCCGTTCCAGCATCTCGGGAAACACCCATGTCGCAAGCATACATTGTATATCTCTGTTGTGAATTTTGGGAACATGTTGAAGATGCTGAGGACTAATTTACTAGTAATTCCATCTTCTCCTGGGGTTTCGTTGTGGCCAAAGTTTTCTATCACTCCTTTAATTTCGTATTGGGTAAATTCCAGATCATACTTTGTACACGGGCCCAAATGACCTTGTTGTCGACGGGCCCTAAAACACCACACACTCACTCACTCCTTTGTACATATTGGTTCTGTAGCTATTTTCCTTATCCGTTTATGATATTCAGCGTCGTTTGCTTCGTGATCTGGTATTAATTGTTCTAGCATACAATTTACCGTGTCATCAATATTGGTGATTAAGGTTCCATCCGATATCTCTATGGGTTTTAGTATTGGTGATGCTTTCATTTTCCTAGAAGCCAGCTTATATACCTCATTCCAGGGGTTCATTGATGCTCGCACCTACGGTACTGCTTGCATGAGTTCAGCTTTTCTTTTTTATTTTATACTCATATTCTCTTTTTCCATTTATATATTATATTTTGCGTTGTTCTCTTAAATCCTCTTTTTTTGGTTTTCTGGAAACGTCTTCTCAGGGCGTTGACCTATTTCCCCATTATTTTTAATTCATCTGTCCATCATGGAGTTTGTCTTATTCCTTTCGTTGTTTTGGTGATCTACATGCTGCAAATGCTTTCTTGCTAGCTTCCATCAGCGAGACTTGTTTATCTACTACTCGTTCAACATCAACTTCATGCCTCGTCTCATTTACCAGTTCTATATCAAGTTTTCCATGTTCTTCTTCACTAGGATTAGTTTTCATCTTCTCTCTTATCTGCAGGATGAATATCTTATCTAATGCTTCCATTTTTTCTTCTCGTGATTATGATATGGATATAACGGCGCTCAACTGCTTGGTCATCAGAGCCCTTACAGAAACTGATTCATGGCAATAGCCAGATATAAATCAGTCAAAATTAAAAAAAAAAAACATATCACAACAAAATGACTAAAATATAAATAATAACAATACAAAAGCTATAATTTTCCATAAAAAAATAAAAGCCATAAAAATACTATTTTCAATAAAAAACTTGCCATGACAAGAACTACCTGCCCAGAGGTGGTTGAACCAATTTGTTGCGTTTCTTTGGGGCAGGGCTAGAGCTTCCAGCAGGCTTTGCCTGCCTTTTCCTTACTATCATTTGGGCAGTGACGACAGGATCTACCCACTCCACATCGTCAATGGAAGAGCACGGCTTACGCACTGGTGAATTCGAATCCAGTTCCTCGACAGGATCGCAAACTGCAACCGGCGAAGATGAAAGTCGCCGATCGGCATCCTCTCCAGATGAGTCCTCAGTTGTTTTGGACGAAGATATTTTCGGACTTTTTCGCTGGCTAGCTCTCCTTTCACTGGTCTTACTATTTTTCTTGAGGAAGTCCGTTCTGTCATAAGTGGTCTTAAATTTACCTGGCGATACATTGTATATTACCGGTTCACATGTTCTTGAAGTGGATGTTTTCGGCGGTGACTTCGCTGAATCCTTCTTCTTAGGACTGGACTTGGTCGGGGCACTCACTGTTGTTCGTGCTGGTGTTTGTGGCTTTGGCTGTGATCTTGGTGTAATTGATCTTTCAGATATTACTTTCCCGTTTATTTCGCCGGTTTGTGTTGCGATTTCACGTCTAGGTACCGGTTTAGCTGCAACTGCACTATAAGTAACGGTCCTAGGTGTAGAAGGCTGACGAATTTGCAAGAGTTTCCGGGCTTCCACGAAGGACAGCCTCTCTCTCTTACCCGGATCTCTTGGATCGCCTTCTCCTCCATAAAACGAGGACAATCTCTGGAGTTTGCTGAGTGATTACCACTGCAGTTAACACACTTCGCGAGTGAAGTGCATGCATTGTCATGCTTGACTTCCCCGCAACAATGCAAGTGGCAACTCCATTGCAAGAATCACTTGTGTGGCCAAAGCGCTGGCATTTATGACACATCAGTGGATTTTGTATATACTGCCTCACTTCAGTAGCTTCATACCCTGCCTTAATCGTTTTCGGGAGTTCTACCCGATCAAAGGTAAGAAACAGGGTACGAGTGGGCACTAGTTCACCTCGTTCTTTGCGGTGAACTCGATATACACTTGTCACACTTTGTACCGCCAAGTTTTCCTGAATCTCCTCATTGGACATACCATCCAATGCGCTGGTGTTTACAACACCAGGCGAGGAGTTCAGAGTCCTGTGCAATTCAACGCGCACCGGATAGCTCGCAAGCATATTTGCTTTCAATATTTTAGCAGCCTGTGTCGAAGAAACTGCTTCGACCAGGAGTGTACCATTGCGAGATCTAGTACATCCCTTCACAGAACCAGCAATACTATTTAAGCCCTTCTGAATAACGAACGGGTTCACGGTACGGAACTTGCGACCTTCCTCAGTTCTATAAATAACTAAGTAGCGAGGACCACAAGACTCTGCTACTTCTTTTCCACTTTTGTTAAGATTTTTGTTAGTATTAAAGTTTGCCATAATAAATGGATTAAGATTCACCCCCCAGTGCTCCCCACCCACCACGCAGCCCAACAAGAGGTCATCCCACTGGGGTGACAGGGCTAAAGAGGAGATATAGCGAGCTCGCTGTCCCACTCACGCTGGAGTTTGGTACAATACCTAGTCCGGGCCGATTTATTAGGTGTGAGCTAGTCCCTAACCTCCCCTTTAGGCGAAGCATAAGCCAAAATAGTGTATTAGAAATGCGCACCCTCACCGAACTCAGATGAACACTGTTACGAGCTCAGATAGACATCCCTCAACCACCAAGACAAACCTTTCCACCGACAAGGGTCTCCACGCATGTCCTACGCGTGGCTGGGCCTGTTCACCGTCTCCCTCAACCACGAAGAGGAGCCCACACGAGGGAGACTGTTGGCTCGGGACCCCGGGTGCGCCAAACCCGTACCTACCGAAGTAGGCCCCTGAGGGGTTTTCTTCTCGTATTCTGTAATGTATGGAATGGTGGCTCGTGGGAATGTGGAAACGTGGATTGCCCTGTCCTATATTGTATGTTATGTACTTGTGGTCAGAACAACTTTCTTTGTTACTGATGGTCCAGCCCTTAATACTCTTGAGTAATTCGGCGTTAGTAATGGTAACATCAATGTTACTTGTTCCTCTTCCGTTGTCAAAGGTGGCGGCTTCTTTCTCTTAATTCATAATATATAGTTTACTTATTATGAATTCCTCCAGTATTTTCCCTCGTGCATTCGTCAGTTAATCATGCCATGTTGTGGACCTAGCATTACTGTCCATAGCTATCAGTAATCCTGTTCAATTTCCTTTTATAAAGCCTATAATTTCTTCTACTTTTTGCAGATTGTCATGTATATTTCCTCCGATATTGTGACTTTGTGGGTTCGTGAAATTAAAAGTCCAATTGCACCACTCAAAAATGTTCTTTATTTCCACCGACTTACAGTTGAACACTTGCCAATTACACAGAATTACGAAATGCACACAATTACGATTCAGCAGTTCGCCCGTTACAGCTCCACTTGCACTGGTAATTACGTAAACTCCTCCGACGCAAGTACGCAGACCGTCCCTTCATTGGGCGCTCCTCACAGCTCGCCAAGAACTGACATCCTCCGGCCCGGCGCGTCGCTTATATAAGATCAGCTGACCAATCTAGAAGTTTCCGGATTAGACGAAACAACCCGCACGTTCGAGAATCCAGGGGGAGGGGAAGAGACGGCACAGTGGTCCGCGATCCCTCTCCTAATCATCCCTTCAGTTAGTGACAGGAGACAAATAGGTAGGCGGGGCCAGAACGCCCCACGCCTGACCCCACCTGCGGCCAGCCCAACAGGGAGCTCCGACGTTCGGGTGACACTGCTCCCTCCTCAAAGCTGGTCGTTCCGCAGAGCACCATCGTAGTGTGCCAAGCGATCCAGGTGTACCACCAACATCTTCCCTCGGGGAACCTTCTGGATGCGGTAGACGACGTCGCCTCTTCACCACCCGGTGCGGTCCTTGCCATGGCTGCTGGAGCTTCGGGCAGCGTCCCTTAGTCCGGGTAGGGCGGTACAACCAGACCAGGTCACCTTACTGGAACCCTTGGCTGTTGGCTTGCCTGTCATACCTCGTCTTCATGCGGTCGCTCGCCTTCTGCATGTTCTGGCGAGCCATCTCGTGCATGTCGTGGAGACGGTCCACCAAGTTCTCCACATACTCGGTCGCTGGCTGTCTCGCTTCCGCAGGGCTTCCAAAAGCGCGGTCACAAGGGGGGTGTAGCTCTCGGCCGAATATTAAGCTGGCTGGCGTCATCCCAGTTGTGTCGCGCGTAGACGAGCGGTAGGCCAGCAAGAACAGAGGCACCTTGACGTCCCAATCTCGCTGATGGCTGGCCACGACCTTCCTTAGGTGTTCTTCTAAGGTCTTGATGTATCTTTCGACCATGCCATCCGACTGAAGATGTAGAGGCGTCGTGCGGATCTTGTTCACCCCAAGCCTTTGTAGTGCCTCCTTCATTAGGTTGGGCTCAAAGTTGGTACCGTGGTCAATGTGTAGCTCTATCGGCACCCCAAATCGGCAGAACACTTGCTCCACGAGGCAGTCTGTGATTGTCTTTGCCTCTTGGTTTGGGATGGCTTACACCTCCGGCCACTTGGTGAAGTAGTCCACGACCACCATTAGGTAATTGTTGCCTCGGTCCGATATTGGGAACTGTCCAGCAATGTCAACGGCGATCCTTTCGAATGGCGCTCCGACGTTGTACTGCTGCATGCGACCCCGGCTCCTAGTCTGGGGGCCACGACTCGCCGCGCACACGTGACACTGACGGCACCATCTCTCAGCATCTGTTCGGAGTCTGAGCTTGTAGTAGCGCTGCCGTAGTTTGTCAGTCGTTCGGTTCGCTACCAAGTGTCCTCCGGAAGTACTGGCGTGCACTTCATCCAAGACTTCCGGGACCTTATTGCGGGGAAGTACCAACTGTTCTCTCTGAGTCTTCCCATCGGGTGACTCCCATACCCGGAACAGCACGCCCTCTTTGGTCTTCAACGAGTCCCATTGGGCGCAGTACTAATTGTAGGTGGCGCTCCTCGGTGCGATGTCCTCCCTGGTTGGTCTCGTCCCTGCCTCCACTTCCCTCAACTGTGGCCCCCTGCCTGCGTCCGCCAGCTTCTCCCTCCTCAGGCCTGCGCTATCTCAGCCATCCGCAGGCACTGCCACAACTACTCGGACTGCTGCGGCACGCTCCTTCTCTTCCACTCTTGTACACTGGCCGCACTCTTCTGGGCAGGGTCTTCGGGACATGGCGTCTCCGTTACCGTGGCTCTTCCCTCTACGATGCTCCGAGGTGAAGTCGTACTCCTGCAGCCTCTGGACCCAATGTGCTGTCTGGCCTTCCCGGTTCTTAAAGCTCAATAGCCAGGTTAGGGCGGAATGGTCAGTCCTCAGGCGGAATGGCTGACCGTACAGGTACTTGTGGAAGTGCTGCAAGGTCTTTACTACCGCCAATAATTCTCGCTGTGTGACACAGTAGTTCTTCTCTGCCTTGGATAGTGTCTTGCTGTAGTAGGCTATCACCCGCTCATGGCCGTCCTGGATCTACGATAGGACACCTCCAGTGCAATGGTCGCTGGCGTCGGTGTCCACAATGAAGGCGCCCCCGGTTGTGGGAAACCCAAAATTGGAGCACTGCACAGGGTCTCCTTTATGTGCTGGAAAGCGTTTCGTCGTCCTCTGTCCACGCATAAGTCCGGTGTTCTTCTGTCAGGCGGGTGAGGGGTTTGGCGATGTTGGAGAACTGCTTTATGAAGCGGCGGTAATAACTGCACTGCCCCAGGAAACTGCGCAACTCTTTCTTTTCCTTTGGGCGAGGCCAATCCCTCACAGCCTGTGTTTTCCCCGGGTCTGTGGCCACTCCGGCTGCCGAGACTATGTGGCCCAAGTAGTTCACTTCCTTGCGGAAGAGCTGGCACTTCATCGCGTTCAGCTTCATGTTGGTTGCCTGCAGTCTCTGTAGCACCTTACTCAGATTCTCGAGGTGATCTTCAAAGGTCCTCCCAACGATGATGATGTCGTCCAGGTATAGCAGGCAGGCGTCGTAAGTCAGCCCTCTCATCACTGACTCCATTAGGCGTTGGAAGGTAGCTGGTGCGTAGCAGAGGCCAAAGGGCATAACCGTGAACTGCCAGAGCCCTTGGCCTGTCGAGAATGTGGTCTTCTCCTTGTCTCTTGGGTCTAGAGCTACCTGCCAGTAGCCCGACTTCAGGTCTAGGGTCGAGAACCCCTGTGCAGCAGCTAGCGTGTCCAGGGTGTCATCAATCCGGGGCAAGGGAAAACATTCCTTCCGGGTGAGAGTGTTCTACTTTCTGTAGCCTACGCAGAAGCGCAGCTCGCCGTTCTTCTTTGTCACCAAGACTACAGGGGAACACCAAGGGCTGTCAGACTCTTCAATCACTCCCCTGGATCTCATGTCCTCCAGCATGTCTCGTACCGTCCCTTGCTTCGCCAGCGGAACGCATCTAGGCGGTTGCCGAATAAGCCGGGCGTCCCCGATGTCGATGCGGTGAAGCACTTTGTCCGTGCGGCCGTAGTCACTGTCGCCTTGACCGAAGACACTCTGGTATCGCCTCAGCAATTGTCGAACTTTCTCCAGCTGTTCTGTGGTCAGGTGGTTGGCGGCCCTCTCTAGTAGGCCTTCTAGCCGGGGCCCCAGGTGTTGCGTCGGCACCGGCTCCTGTGTCCTGTCGATTGCTGTTACGCTCACCACGGGCTCGCACGTTCCCCACTCCATCCCGGGCTGGACGTCGTGATCGGTGTCCGTTGGATTTATCAGTCTCACTGGCACCTCCTCTCGGCACGGCAGCAATGCCTTGGCTACCCACAGTCCGTGTACAGGCGTCTTCTGCTCCAGCATCATGTTCCTAGTTCTCTGGCCCTCCAGTCGCGCCGTCACCACCACCTCGCTCCTCGCGGGGACAACCACGTCTTCGTTCAGGACGAGCCTGCAAATTCCAAGTCGCTCTTGTAGTTGACGGAGTATAACCTCTTCTGCGTTGAGCCATAGGACCTTATTGCCGACGTCGACCGTCGCCTCATGGCTCCTGAGGGCATCCAATCCCAGTATCACCTCCTCAGCCACTTTCGCGACGAACACGCATAGACGTACGGTGCTCCTTCCCAAAGTCAGCTTCAGCATGGCCTCCTTCTCCACAGGCAAGGTGTTGCCCGATGCCGTGACGAGCTGATATGGTCGGCTCGGTTTCCTTGTCGGCAAACCTTTCGCCACGTCAGGTCTGATGATGGTCACGGCCGCGCCGGTGTCCACCAGCACGCGGCATGGCTTTCCTCTTACCCAACCGTCCGCGATGAGGCTGATGATGAAGAGTATAAGGTCGCTCAACTGCAGAGCTCATCAGCGCCCTTTTTGAAAGAAACTGGTCATGGCAAAAAACAGATATAAATTCCTCTAAAACACTATAAATATGTCAATAGAAGGACAACAAATACATACGCGTTAAAAAATAAAAACAATAGAAATGTCATCTAAAAAGCCATAAATTCTATTTGCAAAATCCTAAAATCTAATCTCGAAAAGAATCTAAAGACCTTCTCCACTACTGCGCTTTTATCCGCTAGCATTTCTGCAAAGCTAACCGGCAGCTGCAGAGACGTCCTAAGGTCTGCTAGGTGAAAACACTCTAGCAGCACGTGTCGTACAGACAACGCTTCATTGCAAAACGGACACAGTGGAGAAGGCTCCTTTTTAAAAAGAAAACTATCAGTAAAAAAGCAGTGCCCAATTCGTAACCGAGCCAAACTCACCTCCTCGCGACGAAATGACCAACAGGAGGTAACCCAGGGAATCAGAAGTTCTTTGACAGATCTAAGTTTATTATTGTGGAGAGCGGACCACTCTTCCTGCCAGCAGGTTTGCACAGCTCTCCGCAATACGGCCCTAAAGTCTTCCGATGTCACAGATGGTATTCGAACCCTGGGCTTCATGATAACCGTCTTGGCTGCTGAATCCGCCATTTCATTCCTCTGCAAGCCTACGTGACCAGGGATCCATGCACACACCACGTTAACGCCAGAAGCGTGTAAAACGTGGAGGGCATCCTGTATACGCTGCACAATAGGGTGGTAGTTGTACAGCTACCGTAGGCTTTGAAGTGCACTGAAGGAATCACTCAGGATTTAGCAGTCCCCCAAATTTCGTCGACGTACGTGTAAAATGGCCCGGTATATTGCATAAAGCTTTGCAGTAAAAATGGAAGTGCAAGTGTGGAATCCTAATGTATACGGTTCGGTTCCACACACGTAAGCACAACCAACACCATTTGACTTCTTGGAGCCATCAGTATAAATTACAAAATGGTCCTCATATTGCGATAAAAATTCTAAAAAACATGTGCGGATACTAGACGTAGACATGGTAGATTTATCATATTTAGTCATGCTCAGATCAACCGGGGACGCTCTGCACAACCAAGGAGGGTATGTCCTCTCCCCCCTAGGATACATCTTGGGCATTTCAGTATCAAGATGTATAAGGAGCTCCCGGAAACGAAAACCAGGTGGCTTTGGTTTAATAGAAGTGTTCCTATAACGCACGTCCATGAAGGTATTAAAGAACGGCGTAAACGATGGATGTGTGGGCATGCAATTAAGTCCACAGCCATAATTGGCTAATAACATGTTGCGCCTGTACTGCAGAGGAGGTTCTGCAGACTCAGCATACAGGCTTATAACTCGGCTCGTTGGAAATGCTCCAACTGCTATACGTATGCCACAATTATGGACTGTGTCTAATCTCTTCAGCACAGATGGTCGTGCTGAGCCATAAACGATACTACCATAATCTAATTTGGAACGGATGAGTGTCCGATAAAGTCGCAATAACACTGTACGATCCGCTCCCCACGATTTTCCACTTACTACCCGCAAGATATTTAAAGACGGGCCACATCGTGCTTTCAGTTGTGCTATATGCGACGACCAACTAAGTTTTCTATCAAATATCAATCCAAGGAACCTTGTCTCATCCGCAAAAGGTAGTAGATCAGCGCCTAGCCGGAGCCTTGGAAGTAGTCGACTCTGCTGACGCCAGAAGTTAACACAGATGGTTTTCTCAGCGGAGAATCAGAAGCCGTTTTTTAAACTTCAGCTCTTAAGATTGTCCAAGTGGTCTGACGACGGCGCTCTAAAAACGGAGTGCGCTGAGATGTACAGTAGACGGCAAAGTCGTCTACAAATAGGCATGACGAGACACCTGGAGGTACACATTTCGAGATAGAATTAATCGCAGTAGCAAACAACGTAACACTTAGTACCGATCCCTGTGGTACACCGTTCTCTTGAAGAAAAGGGTTCGAAAAAACCGAGCCAACCGTTACTCGGAATACGCGGTCTTTCAGGAATTCCTGAAGGAAGAGTGGTAGGCGTCCACCTATATTCCAGGTGTGCAGAGTACGTAGCAACCCTGTCTGCCAACACGTATCATAAGCCTTTTTGAGGTCAAAAAATATTCCGACTCTTTGACAGTTCTTAAGAAATCCGATCATAATCTGTGTCGACATGGACACAAGATGATCCACTGTTGAACGGCGTCGTCGAAAACCGCACTGGATATTATTCAGTAGGTTGTGCGTTTCCAGCCAGCATACCAACCGCCCATTTATCATGCGTTCCATCACCTTGCATACGCAACTGGCGAGGGAAATAGGACGATAGCTAGAAGGGAGGTGACGGTCCTTGCCAGCTTTCATGATAGATATAATGGTGGCTTCTCGCCACTTGTCCGGAAACGTGGCATTAACCCAAACACGGTTATAGACCTCGAGCAGGAATGCCTCACCTTCAGGTGAGAGATGTTGTAACATTTGAACGTGTTTTCCGTCCGGTCCTGGTGCTGACAGTCGCGATGATGAAAGAGCGTGTTCTAATTCTTCCAAGGTGAAGAGGCGGTTATAATCTTCAAGGTTTCTGGAACTACACACGAAACCTTGAGATTCTACCTGAGTCTTAATGGAGATAAACCCAGGAGCATAATTGCTTGAGCTAGAAACCTGAGCAAAAGCACAGCCGAAGGTGTTAGCCACAACAAACGGATCAACAACAACTCCTGCAGTTGTTTTCAGACCAGCGATTGGCAGGTGGGTTGATTTTCCGGCCACGCGCCTTAATTTATCCCATACAACAGATGAAGGTGTACATCTGTTAAAAGATGATACAAAGTTGTTCCATGAGGTCTTTTTGCTATCCTTAATTATTTGCCTAGACTTTGCACGCGCTTTCTTGTACTCAATTAGATTACTTAGGGTAGGGTGTTGTTGGAATACCCACAGAGCACGTCTACGAGCACGAATAGCATTCCGGAAGTCGTTGGTCCACCATGGGATAGGAAATCGACCGGGTTGGGTAGCCGAACGTGGAATAGACTGTTCTGCAGCGGAAAGAATTTTCTCTGTGAGATGATCAACTAAATCATTCACAGAATCGTGCTCGTTGTATTCAAAGACAGACAACTGGGTGTAAAGGTTCCAGTTGGCACGATCAAAGCGCCATCTAGGGATACGTGAGGGAGACACATCTTGTGCTAAGAGACGAAGAATACATTGGAAGTGGTCGCTGGAATATAAATCAGAGATGACATTCCACTGTAATGAAACAGCTAACTGGGATGTACACACTGCCAAATCGATGTGCGAAGAGGTGTTCAACGCGTCTGAGAGGAATGTTGGCTCTCCGGTGTTCAGGAGAACCAAGTTATTCCTCTCCAGGAATTTTGCAATGAGGTTGCCTCTCGAACATGCCCGATTTGAGCCCCAAAGTGGGTGATGGGCATTAAAGTCTCCCACTATTAGAAATGGTGTTGAGAGTTAGGAAACCAGATCTTCAAGGTCAATTAGCGAGAGGTCATCTGATGGCGGTACATATACATTGCAAATGCAAAATTCGATTAATGGCAGCTTAATCCTTGCAGCTACAGATTGTATGTCAGATTGTATCTGTAACGGATCTACAAATATGTCAACCCTGAGGAGCATCATAGTGCCCCCGTGAGCAGGAATGCCCTCTTCTGTTTCAATATCACACCTCAGTGGTGTGTAGCGTCTGATTTTAAAGTGGTCTTGTGGTTGTAGCTTAGTCTCTTGTAAGCACACAACAAGGGGTTATGCTTACTGAGCAAAAGTTCCAGTTCTGGTCGATGTGCTCTTAAGCCTCGTATATTCCATTGAAGGATAGCCATGGCGATAGTAATGGGATATGTCAAATAAGTACGCACATTACGTAGGTTTCAGCGAAGGTCGGATCAATTTGCCCTTTTTCTTTGGTGTAGGGCTAGTTTCTGCAGGTTTATCCTGCCTCTTCTTTGCTGCAGATGCAGCAGCGTGGCCAGATGTGTCCCGCTCCATATCCTCTATGGAAGAGGACGGTTTTTCTTCTACAACTTTCGCTTCGAGGGGCTCGAAGCGATTGGAAATTCGGACCGACGTAGATGATGGTCACCGGTCGCAGTCCTCCCCAGAAGATGACTCCGACGATGATCTCGGAACCGCTCTAGGGCTACGTTTCTTGGACTTTTCTGGAGCAGACTTTGTGCTTTCTTTCAGGAAGGCAGTTCTATCATACTGAGTCTTGAACTTGATCTCTGGTGCTTGGTACACAATGGGCAATTTCGTCCTGTTGTTAGACGTCGATGCTTTGTCAGGCGACTTCACTGACTTATTATTTTCAGTAGTCGTAAGTGTTGTTCTCAGAGTTTTAGATGGTGTTACTGATGCCCTTGGTTGCGATCTAGGCACTAGAACTTTCTCTGATATTGTTTCCTCATTTATATCAGATGTTTGGGTACCAGCCTCCCGTTTCGGTGACGGAGTAGCCGCCAGAGAGCTATAGGTACGGGAGGTGGTTGAAGAGGGCTTGAGGATACAAAGAAAATTCCGGGCTTCCGAAAAGGATACCTTTTCTTTAACCCGGATCTCCTGAATAGCTCGCTCTTCAATATAACGGGGGCATTCTCGTGAACTTGATGGATGTTCACCGCTACAATTTACGCATGCTGGAGGTGATGTACATGCATTTTCATGCATGCCGGCTCCGCAGCTGACACATGTAGGTGCGCCTTTTCAGAATGCACTAGTGTGACCGAACCGCTGACATTGGTAGCATCTCAGAGGGTTAGGTATATATGGTCTAACCTTAATCACTTCATATCCTGCCCTGATCCTTTGAGGGAGATCTGCCCGATCAAAGGTCAGGAACAGGGTACGAGTAGGAACCATATACCCTCGTTCTCTCCTTTGGACACGATAGACTGCAGTTACGCCTTGTTCCTGGAGGTTCTCCTGAACATCCTCCTTGGACATTCTATCCAATGCGCTAGTGTTCACAACACCGCGCGAGGAATTCAGGGTCCTATGCATCTCCACTTTGACTCTATAACTGCCCAGCATGTTGGCTTTCAGTATCTTAGCTGCCTGGGATGCTGTAGTTGCTTCCACCAGCAGCGTGCCATTTCTAGATTTTGTACATGATTTAACAGCACCAGCTATTTTGTCAAGACCTTTCTGTGTAATAAACGGATTAACCATTGAAAAAGTTCTACCTTCCTCTGTTCGTTTAATAAATAGAAGTTATGATTGATTTTCTAAAAGCTTACGAAAAGCGGCATGGCAGAAACTAAAATCCCACTAATATAATTAGCAAATTAGGTATAAAATATTGCTCCAATGAATTTGTAGCTATATAATTGTAATCTAGAGGGATGATATTATAATAGAATATAAAAATATTTCTAGGCTAACGCAGTCAAAGGCCTTAGAAAGATCAAGGAAAATTGCGACTACATGTTCTTTTCTGATTAGAGCATTTTTAATAATGTCATGTCATGAAGTAATGTGTAATATTTGTAAGGGCTATAATTGCCTCCTTACATAAGTGCATTAGAACATTGACCAATAGCACGTCAAAAGTTAAAATATGTGGAATATTATTTATAGTGAAAAGTCTTCTTCCATGTCCAAAGTTCAAGTTTAGTTTTAACGTTTGAGTAATTTAATCTCCTTTCATATTATTTAATTTAATTTATTATTTAATCTCCTCTCTGTGGTGATTCTCATTCCAGAAATGAAAAGTGACCGCCGATTTTTCTATTTGTTTATATTTTATATTTAGTGTGTCCTGTTAATTTAGGTTTTAAATTCCTTTCTGTCAATCCAATATAAAAGTTGTCACAATTCTGACAGGCATATTCCATTATGTGCCTGATTTTTGTTCTGGAGTTAATTTGCTTTTTAAAGGATTATTTAACAGTGACATCTCTTTTGTGGTGCTTGTTTAATGTCATAATCTCTAAGTATTAGTTCAAACTTGGGAAATGCCTAATGGAATGTAAATATTTTGTATTTCCAGTTTTTAAGACTTTTGAAGAGCCGTGATCTGTTTGAATTTTTTTGTCTATAGTCCTGATACTCAATTTTCTGGTTGAATTTGGATTACAACCATTTTTCTGTGCTGTATTAAATATAGATTTATATTCCTCATATTGCTTTGGATCAGCATAAGGTATGCTGTTAGGTCTATGAATCAAGCTTCTAATAGCTGCTAATTTATGTGAAAGAGGATTGAAACTATTGTGTTTTATGTAATTATCTGTGTGAGTAGGTTTTCTCTACATTCCAAATTTTAAATTATTATTCTGTTTCATAATCGTTAAAACTAAGAAAGGCAATTCAATATCTTCCTCAATTTATTTTAGTTAATTGATGGAAATGAATCGTTTCTTCACAATAGCCGTATATAGGCTAAGGTCTTTGATAAGAGTCAACATGAAAAATTCAATGCCATGCCCATGATTTGAACCATGGATCTCCTAGTTTCGGTACAGTCGCTCAAACACATTGAGCTACAATGGCCAACTTGCTGTCATGACACTAATTTCTCCATTTGACCCGTATATTTCCCCGGTAGACCACTATGGGCTCTTGCATTCGAGATACATTGAAGCTCAGTGGGTTAGAGTAACTGGACTGAAACCAGGAGATCTCTCTGGCTCAAATCATGGACCTGGCATTGAATTTTTCATGTTGACTCTATCTATCAAAGACCTTAGCCTATATACGGCTAGTGTGAAGAAATGATTTATTTCCATCAATTAACTAAAAGAAGAAGAGTTAAATGAGGAAGCCTGGGACTCAAGTACTTACAATAGTAAGTTGCCACAAATGGTTTATCTCGAATGCGAGAGCTCGTAGTGTTCTACCGAGGAAATATACAGGTCAAATGGAGAAATTAGTGTCCTGATGGCAAGTTGACCATGGTAACTTGATGGGGTAGAGTGACTGGACGGAAAGCAGGAGATCTGTGGTTAAAATCCCGGCCATGGCATTGAATTTTTCATATTGACTCTGTCTTCCTCAATTTACATTGCAAACTTTATATGATGATCTATATACAGCAGTATTAGGGAGTCCATTAAAAACTTTTACTGTGTGACTGCATCATAAATATCATTGATATATATATATATATGGTCCAGAATTTAAATACATATGAAAAGGCTTTTGTGATATGTGTCTCTAAATCCCTCGTAGACAGATCTGCTAAGAAAGGTGAAAGTGCATTATAAACGGCTAGGCCTTTTGTTTATATTTGTTGTTGAATGTGAAGTAATTTTCAATATATAACATTATTAACTGTATGATTTGACCTATATCCATATTGGTTAGCATGACTTAACGTTGGAGGACGTAAATTACAAAAAAAAAAAAAAAAAAAAAAAAAAAAATTGACTATAGCTACTTTTTCAATAAGTTTGGAATTTTCTCTTTCGGAATGCTTGTAAATAATGACTTAACATCAATTGCACCATAATATCCTCATTTTTAATGTAATATTTTGCATTTTATCATTAAATTTTGAGAGTTACAGTTAGGTTGTCAAATTTTGCAGAGGAATTCAATTCTTTTACAATCCATTTAGCCAAATGGTACTTTGCAGCATTGATCTGATTAATGATTAACCTCATACTCTTAACATTTTTATGTATCTTTGGAAGGTCGTACAATGTTGATAAATTTATATGAGGGTGAGTCAAATGAAAACCTTAAATTTGTAATAACAAATCAAAATTTTGTGCCGTTATCCACTAAGTTGATAGGCATGCTACAAACAGCTTGCAGAATGGCCTGCAGATGGCAGCGTAGTGCACGTGAACACATACCCTCACAGTATCAGTATAAATATGGCTGCCCCACTTGCAATTTGCACCAGGGAAGAACAGCATTCTGTTATCCGATTTTTGCATAGTGAAGGTGCAAAATCTATTGAAATTCATAGACGAATGAAGGTTCAGTACGATGATGCATGTTTGTCACAGCAGCAAGTTTACAAATGGAGTAGGAAGTTCGCAAATTGTGTGACTTCAGTGGAAGGTGCTGCTCGTCCAGGTCAGCCACAATGAAATGTGACTCCAACGAACACTGTAGCAGTTGAAGCCATAGTGAAGGAAAACCGCCGAGTGACAGTCAATGACATTGCAGCATGTTTACAGATTAGTCATTGGTCAGCACACCATATTATGTAGGATGTGTTCCGGTTTCACAAAGTTTCTGCAAGATGGGTGTCACGGGAACGAACTCCTGAAATGAGAAAACGATTTGTTGATGCTTGTGAAAAACTTCTTTGGAGCTTTGAACGGGATGGTGATGCCTTCCTTGCAAGAATCGTTACTGGGGACATAACCTGGGTTCACTTCCACCAACCGAAACGAAAAGAGCAAGCAAGGAGTGGCGCCATCCCTCATCACCAAAAACAAAGAAGTTTCGAACAGAACCATCAGCAAGGAAAGCTATGCTGACTCTCTTTTGGGATGAAAAGGGCGTCGTTTTGGAGTATTACATGCCTCAATGGAACACTGTCACCAGTACATCATACACAGATCTCCTAAAAAGTCATCTGCGGCCTGCAATCAAATCAAAACGACATGGATTGCTGTCAGCAGGTGTCCTTTTGCAACATGATAATGCAAGGCCCCACACTGCCCGTAGACCAGCTGCAACAATCACAGACCTACACTTTGGGTATCTTCCTCCTCCACCATACTCACCACAGCTTACCCCAAGTGATTTCCATATGTTTGGACCACTCAAAGACGCAATGAGATAAAAGAAGTTCCGTTCCGTTGAAGAGGTATGCCATGCAGTGCATGAGTGGTTGCATGGACAACAAAAAATGTTTTTCTAATGCATTTATGTACTTTGTATGTGCTGGAGGACTTGCATTGAGTGTGGGGAGATTATGTTCAAAAGTGTTACAGCTTTATACCACTTCTGCACAATAAATAATTTTTAAAAGATATTTAAGGTTTTCATTTGACTCACCCTGGTATTATGTGTTTCTATTGCACATAAATCAGCTTGAAGTAGTGTGTGACAGCTTTTACCATTATGTTTTGGCATTTAGGTAGCACATCATTTGCAATTTTTTGTAATAATCATTTTGTAGTAACTGAGTCGTTTTATTATTAGTCATTATAATTATTATAATACTGTATTACCTTTATCTGCTTTAAATACAATTATTGCTTTGTCATTCAGTTGTTTTATTTCTTGTTGAAAATTCCAATGTTGATGCCTCTTCCTTAAAGCAGACAAAATTATTCCTCAACATTTTTCTTCGGCTATTGTTTTATCAGTTTCTGAAAGGTCACATGTTGTCATTTCTATGTCTGCTATGTAGTAATCTACCAGTAACAAAAGCCTAATACATGTAGTAAGGCCTTCTTTTTAGCAATGAGATGAACATAGATTTTCCAGCAACCACTTTTGCTATTTTGGGGGTTGGTGATGAAGAAGATTTCCAAAATGAACTTTGCTGTTTGCTCTCAGGAACAAAGTGATGTAGCCAAGTTTTGTCAGCAGTGGCTACGTTTGGATGAAACTGCGGATCTTCCTCTAACATTAACTTTAACTGCATGCAGACCTGCATGCGTATGTCATTTTTTTCGGGAATCAACAGTCTTGGAACCCATCGCACAAACATGTCTCACGTGTAATGTTTCTGTCACCAACGCGTGGGTGGCATCCAATGAAGTTTACAGTATTTCATAAAGTGATCTTAAGGTAATTTGTCGATCCTCTCTCACAATGGCAGTAGCAGTATTGATGTTTTCTTCTGTAAGAGCAGTAACCGGAGCACCGGGTCCACCTTCTTTGAAATTGATTGTCTCCCCTCTTTAAACATCTTAAACCACTTTTGAACTGTGCTTAGGGATGAACAGACTCTCCATGGGCTTTCTGTAACATTGTGTAGGCCTAAAATGAAGAATTGCTGAGAATTTCAAAGCCGCATATTGTTCCTCGCGTGTTACATCCATTGCAGTGGTAGGCGATACTGAACATGTCTGAGCTTGTCTGGGTCTCACAGGCAGAGCCAGGAGTACCAACAATGAAACTACTACGGCGTGTTTGTTTCATATTAAGCTAATACAATATAATAAGTGTGAATTTTAGTGCTAAAAGTTATGACCGTAAGAAGTTATGATAACTCTTTAGTAAACAGCCCTTGTAAATAATGAGTGTGTTTTGTCCACCAAACTGAGCTGTTCTACTGGTATCATGCAAAATTGTTTCACAGTGTGTCTTTGTTGTGGATGTCAAAGAGAATAACTGCAATTGTGGACTCGCCCTCATACATACCTACATATATATTTTCAAAATTTGCCTACATACAGTTAGTGTTAAGACTGTGAATTATCTCTGACTTCCGTTATAAAAGCACTTTATATTGCTTTTTGACAACTGAGAATGTTACCTCAAAAGATATAATTCCCAAATTTACATTTTCTCTGTATTTCCAAAATATTTTTCTGGGAAAGTTTAGAGTGTTTAATGCGTCATAAGAATTATGTGTGACTGGAGGAACTGAGTAACATTAACTTCAAAATTAATTGAAAAACTTATTTTCTGTCGGTTTTTTACACTTTGTCACTTACATTTTTATAGCAGATGGTAGTCGGACCTTCTGGATTTAAAATGCATGGAACAGCTTCCAAAACTAGTCCCTCAATAATTTAAAATGTAAGTGGTGAAATGTTAACAGTAGACTATTAGTAGTATTTTCAATTCATAAAATTACTTACCATTCCTAAACTGCAGACTGTCAGGTCTCCCAAAACTATAGGAAATATTGGACAACCTACTATGTCCAGTGGAATTGGGTGCACCAGTTTCGTTAATTTCCTTTTCTGTGACCATCCCACCCTGGGCTTGCTTTTCACATTCTCTGAAAGGTAAAATTAAAATTTATAATTACAAAGTTTACAACCAGGCAACTTTTTCTTTTAATTTGAGAATGTAGCACTCATTCTGCTTTTAATCAATACGTAAGCAGACAAATTAAGTTTCAGTTTTTTAACTTTTAAAGAAGCTGTTGTAACTTTAGTTTCTAAAAATAAATATAGTATTAAAAATGTACTGCATTTCTCTAAAAAGATTAAATTCCTAATAATAAAAAATCTGGTATTTATCAATTTTAATTGTTTAGATTGTGATCAGGTTTAAATTGGAAAGACAAAACGTAATTAGGAAACCAGAACAAAAGAACATCTTCGTAACATTAAGTAAAAACAGACTACACAGAAAATTTAAGCTAGTTACAGTGGAGTAATGAATATTACACAAATAAAAATATTTGTAACTTATAATCGACTTATCTTAAGAAGTTGATGTTAAAACTTCTTTCTTCTTTTTTCAAATAAATTTTGAAGGCATTTTGCATTCATTGTCAGTGAAACACTCTTCGTTGTTAAGGAAATCTCGGTTACTATGTTTTCCTTTTGCTATGTTACGTTCCCAGCACAACCAACATGTGAAGACGAAAAAAACCTAAAAACAGAATCAATTGCCGGTATGTCAAAATTCATTACATGATGTTTATTTTTTAAAATAAATATTTTCTCCCACACTATTAATTCTATGGAACCATTTAATTGTTTTAATAATTTAACTTCTGAATTTATTTCATGGTTAAATGACCAAAAATGATCTGCTGTGGCCGATTTATGAATTTGTTTATATTTAATGTTACAAAAATGTTCTTTCTTTCTTTCTGGTTTCCAAACTACATTTCTTCTTATTTGATCACAATCCAAACAATTAAATTGATAAATACCGGATCTTTATTATTAGTAGTTTTATGTTTTTAGAAAACTGTAATTAATTTTTAATACTATATTAATTTTGAGGAAACAAAGTTATACCAACTTCTTTTAAAAAACTTCTTTAGTTCCTCAAAATAAATATAGTATTAAAAATTTGTTACAATTTTCTAAAAAAGATAAAATACCTAATAACAAAACATCTGGTATTTATCAATTTAATTGTTTGGATTGTGATCAAGTTCCTATTGGAAACATGAAAAGTAGTTTGGAAACCAGAAAGAAAGAACATTTTCGTAACACTAAATATAAACAAATTGATAAATTAGTCATAGCAGATCATTTTTGGTCATTTAACCATAAAATAAATCCTGAACTTAAATTATTATAACAATTAAGTGGTCCCTTAGAGTTAATAGTATGGGAGAAAATATTTATTTCAAAAATAAACATCACGTAATGAATTTTGACATACCGGCAATTGGTTCTGTTGTTAGGTTTATTTCATCTTCGGCTGCTGGTGGTGCTGGGAATGTAACATAGCAAAAGGAAAACATATTAACGGAGATTTCCTTAACAACGGAGGGTGTTCATAGATAACGAATGCAAAATGCCTTCAAAATCATTTTGAAAAAAGAAGAAAGAAGTTTTAACATCAACTTCTTCAGATAAGTGGATTATAAAATACAAATATTTTTATTTGTGTAATAAAAACAGACTGATAAATGGGCCAGAGCACATCTAACCATAAAATAAATCCTGAAGTTAAATTGTTAAAACAATGAAACTTCGTGATAGATTTAATGGTTTGGAAAAAGGTATTTATTACATAATGAATTTTGAAATACCGCCAGTAGATTCTATTATTAAATTTGTTTTATTTTCAGATTTTGATAGTACTAACAAGAACATATCAATGTAGCTATGGCAACAGATTTGTTTTTTTCCAGCTGAAGATGTGGATGAATGTGCATGAAATCGCGATCCTGGAGAGTTTATAAGAAATATCGTCATTTCTTATAAGATAAGTGAAGTTTCAAATTACAAATCATTATATTTGTATATAGCTTAAATGTTAGTTCTTTTAAAGAGAAATGTTTTATTTATTTATATACACTACATTAACACTTCTACTCCATTATGCCATCATGTTTTCTCTGCCACAGTCTTCTATCCGTATCACCATCACCTTCGCTATTTCTCTCCTACATGGTTCCAGATGTATGTTTCTCCCATCTCCAACCATCCACTCTACTGCTGCATTGATCCTCTAGTTTTCTTCTTCTCTTCTCTCATCCTCATTGTCATCATTACTGTATTACTAGCCTCTTCGACTTCTTTGATATCTCATATTTCTATCTTCACTATCTCTAACACCTCCTCTTGGCTTCACTCTACAGTAGTAAATACATTGCTGTTACTAAAAGAATTTGGAGGTTGCGCTCCCTCACTACATATTAATCTAATTACATTTTCTTCTTGTGGTAAAATTTCCTTCCACATCAACTTACTGATTTTAAATTTAAAGGGAGTGGATTAATGACACTAAACAACATTTCATTTTAAATTTTCCCGGAACATGTTCCAGAGACTATTTGCCTCCATTGTCAACTGGACATTCTCTGTCCATCAACTGTCCATCGACTTTTTGTGCAATTGTAGTACTCAATTTTCTGAGTACTCAAATACCACTACTTCATCATCATCCTCATTTTTTACTTCTTCTTCTAGCTCTGAATCACTGTCATGAACACTTTTATAGTCTGGTTCACGTTGAAAATCATCAAAATACTAAACTCACTCTCTAACTCATTTGCTAAAGATAACAAGTACTCCTCAAACTGTTGGTTATCAGCTTTCATTTGGTTCTGTGAATCTGACGCCATCTCTCTGTAACAACATACCATGCAGTATAATACATTTTCTTTGCGTAAGCTGTTGACATTTATTCCTGACACATACCGCAAAACGATATGATATACTTACATTATTAGTATGGTGGGGTCACTCTGACCCCGCTAAGGAGTAAAACAACTGTTAGTGATCTGTACGCATTCTTTTCACCACAACCTGAACACTCAACAACTTAAAGCATACTGTTTGAAAGGCACTGAGTGCCGCAGTGCCCAACTGTGGAGAAAATAGGTTTCATATGGTAAACAGTTTTAACTGGGGTCCTCCTGACCCCACCATACCGGTTACAGCTTAATAATGTATATTAATATATATCATTAAAGTTATCATACGAGTTGCATAATACTGTGTTTAAACAACAATGTGCCAAAGATATATCTATGAAATTATGCGCCACAAGGAATGTTAAAGAAGCTTGACATTTCTTCAAAATCTGCTTGAGGACAATCTCGCATAGTAAGTTAGAGACATTATCTCTAATTCATCTGTACATATCACTGTATGAGCAATTACATTATCATGAAAGAATAATTTCCAACAATCCAGAATTTTCTTTGCACCCTTTGCTACACCTTTTACACCTGGAAGATGAGTTATAACATTCTGACAAACAATTTTTGTTGGAGGAGCTTTGTTCATGAACCAATTTGTTCTATTTTCACCCTCAAACATTTCATGGCTTCTTACTTCTGGAGTTGAAAGAGCTGCACTATCAAAGTTGCTGTCAGATTGTTCTGTTGCTGTATCAATTTGTTCCTGTTCAAACTGAGCATTAGATTTGCAGTCTAGACCATCTATGTGCATATCATTCATTCTTCCTCAATCCACTTGAGAAGCTGTTCTTCTGAATTCATGTTAATAACCGAAAAGAACAGGCATTATGAAAGAAATTGTCTAAGATAAAAGATATTAAAGAGAAACATAAAACAATAACAGGGAAACATAGTAATTTATTGTTCTGCAGCTTACATTTCACAAACGCAGGACACATGATCAAAATATTTACAAAAAAACATAAAAGTGCTTCAGAATAAACTCCAGTGTGTCAATAAAAATAAGGACTCTGCTGTGTTAGTGTTACTTGAACAGTTGACAGCTTCATTTCAAGTACTACCAAAAAGAGCAAATTAAGTGCCTGATATTTATGCTTTATGTCACGTATGCCAACTACAGAACAGGTTATGCAATAAGTCCTGTGTTATAAAAGATCTAACAATGCATATCACTTTGAATAATACTGTTCTGAACAATGTTTGCTTTGTATTTATACACTTAATTCCAATTGAATGATATTTACAGATATCAACTTAGGCATTGCTAGCTCTACATCTATTTGAATGAAAAAATAAATTAGAACAATATACAGTCAATTCCTATAAGTAAGGACTATGATAAAATGAAGCACAAAATTAATATAGTTTGTGTCAAACTAACACTCAATTCTAGATATATTGCTAGTATTTACCTAGAACACGTTTTGTCCTCAGCTAATATTAACCACTGAATTTTGAATTAGTGAACGCCTTGAAGGCGATAGGAGTGTATCTGTTGTTATCCTGATGAACATGAAGTTTGGACTCTCTTCAAAGCTGGTATGAAAATGAACATATTAATTTGTATTTCTTTATGAATATCTATTCACACATGGTGAGAATTTAATGTCAGGACAGCACGCTGGCCATAGTAGCTCAAAGTTTAAGAGCAACTGGACGGAAACCAGGAGATCCGTGTTTCAAATCCCGGCCATGACATTGAATTTTTCATGTTGACTTTATGTATTAAAAACCTTTGCCTATATACGGCTAGTGTGGAGAAATGATTGATTTCCATCAGTTAACTAACATAATCATGATACTCATAGAAAAGGGCAAATAAGTATAATCCCCCATAAAACCAATTTGTTTGGTAAAACTTTATGTGTACTGGACTTTGCCTTTATGACGGCCTACCTGAACACCTAAAAAGCATATCTACACTTCCTAAATTTAAATGCTGTGTGGAAAAGTTCCTCTTAGAACATTGATTTTATAGTAGAGATGAATTTTTTGAATATGTCAACTACAGATTAATTATTATTATATTGTACATACAGTTTCTGGATTTTCATTTCTAAACTTCTGTTGTGTATATGTTTGTTGTATACATTTTAGTTATAAGTACACTGACATGTCCTATATCATGTACTATGATTAAAAAGAAGAATAAACACTACTGCTACTGCTACTGCTACTCCTACTCCTACTCCTACTACTACTCCTCCTCCTCCCACTGCTGCTGCCGCTCCATCTCCCGCCACCGCCACCGCCACCACCGCCGCCACCGCCACCGCCGCCACCACCGCCGCCACCACCACCACCACCACTACCACTACTACTACTACAACGACTACATACTGAAGAGATGCAAGCATTGCAGTTCCAGTATGGTGGTCTGTGAGAGTAAGGGTTTTTTAGTTGGTAGAAATCCAACTCACCACGTATAGTGGTGTCCAAGAGGATTTTTCCCTTACTATAAAAAAAAACTAATACCACTACTACCACTACCACTACCACTACCACTACTACTACCACTACTACTACTACTACCACCACTACTACTACTACCACTACTACTACTACTACGATCTTTGCAAGTACTTTGAAGGGTGCGCATTCCAGAGCTAAACTGTGGAAAGCAAACAGTTAGTTTCTTGGTCCTTTCCCTTTATACCTTTCACAGTTAACCTTTGAAGAGACTAAAGCCTGAGTTTAATGTTAACCATTTTTACATACTGGCAAACATTACATCCATTCATAGCCTCCAGCATTTCTGGAGGACTGCACCTATTGGTTGTTGGGTCTCTTGGACCTCGCTGGATAGTTAAATAAATATATAGTTAAATAGTTATATTATAATTTAACCCACTCACAACCTCTCTCTACTGCGCAAGATGGCCGAAAGTTGCTAGGGAACTTACACCAGCAGAAGCAGACAAGAACCCTTACCTTATAATAGATATTGCAAATGTTAACCTGCTCCCAAACAGGCACCATATCTCATGTGAATATTCTCGCTCACTCTCCAAAGCTTAACAGCAGCTATTCCAGTGATTTCTTGCACAATGTTTTTCCTAAGTTCTTGTAGTGTATGAGGATTGGGATGATACACTTTGTCTTTTAAAGAACCTCATAAATAAAAATCATAACTGGTTAGCTCAGGACAATGAGGGGCCATACATTTAAACTAATTATTCAGTCATCAAACACCTCTGTTGCTACATTTAATGATTCGGCAGCTATTCAGTGCTGTTGCAGAATCTTGTTGGAACCAACCATACAATTTCTCTTCTGTCAAGCAATTGAAAACTGGTCTCAGAATTAACCTCAGTTATCTCTCTGTATGTACTGTTTCATCAAAGAATATAGGCTCTATTTTTCTTCTAGAATCATCACAAGCAACACACCAATTTTGTGATCATTATGAGGCATTCCATCCAGTAGCATAGGTTTTTGAAGCCCAGAACTTGATTGTTGTGAATATTCTAACACCCAGTTAAATGAAACCAAGATTAACCAGTGAAAACAAAAGCTGTAGGATAATGAATTCCCCTTCTATGGATTAGAAAAACCAGTTACAAGGGCTGTTTAATAAAGAACGATCACAATTTTGTTTGACAACGTATCTTTACTCATCCTCATAATTTTGATGGTCTTTCTCAAAATAGTCTCACCTGAATACGATGCACATGTCCCAGCATTTCTGCCAGTTTTAAAAGACATGCTGAAAAGCAATTTTTGAAAGATCCTTCAAAATTGCCTCCGCAGCCTACACCACTCCTTCTGATGATGGATAATGCCTCCCGCGAAGGTGTTTGTTGAAGTTAGGGAATAGAAAATAGTCACATGGGGCTAAATCCGAACAATACGGAGGGTGAGGGATGCACTTCAATTTAATTTTTGCAAGATATTCAGCAACAACATTGGCAATATGCAGCCGCACATTATCGTGGTGCAGCATCCAGCCTGCTTCACGGAAATGCAGTCTTTTGTGCCTGATATGGACTTGCATTGTTTTCAGCACATCCATGAAGTATTGTCCAGTTACTGATGTGTGTGCAGGCACAACATGCTGATATGAATTTCAAAGAATAAAATGAACATAACTTTCCCAACAGAAGTGACCACTTTTGATTTTTTGGGGATTGGTGATGAAGGAGGTGTTTGCAGTGAGATTTGCTGTTTGCTTTCAGGATCAAAATGATGTAGCTAAGTTTCATCAGCAGTGATTATGGTTCAAAAAAACTCCAGATCTTCCTCTAACATCAACTTTAACTACATGCAGTCCGGTATGCGAATGTCCTTTTGTTCGGGAATCAACAATCTTGGAATCCATTGCACACAAACACGTCTCATGTGTAATGTTTCTGTCTGTAACATATGGGTGACAACCAATGAAATGTTCAGTAATTCAGAAAGTGATCTTAAGGTAATATGTCGATCCTCTCTCACAATGACAGCAGCAAAGTTGGTATTTTCTGCTGTAAGAGCAGTAACTGGAACACTGGGTCCACCTTTGAAATTAATTTTCTCCCCTTTTTAAACATTTCAAACCACTTTCGAGCTGTGCTGTAGGGAAGAACAGACTCTCCATAGGCCTCATGTAACATTGCATAGGCCTCAACTGAAGATTTGTTGAGACAAAAGTAGATTTTCAAAGCCGTATATGGCTCCTCGCATGTTACCTCCATAGCAGCGATAGGCGATACTTAACATGTCTAGTTCTAACAGACAGGAACCAGGAGTACCAACAATGAAATTACTACAGCGTGCTTGTTTCACATTAAGCTAATAGAATATAATAAGATTGAATTTTATTGCAAAAAGTTATGACCATAAAAAATTATGAGCATTCTTTATTGAACAGCATGTAATAATTCACAATAACTTAATGGGATTATTTAGCCATAACCTTGCACACGTGTGTAGCAACAGGGCTTTAGTTTCAACAGATGTTCATCATTCCAATCCTCTTACACTATAGAACTTCAGGAAACCATTGTGCAAAATATCACAAGAATACCTGCTGCAGAGCTTTGGAGAGTGAATGCAAATATTTCCATGAGATATGCTGACTGTTTGAGAGCAGAAGGTCAAAATTTCCAGCATCTATTATAAGGTAAAGATTCTTGTCCGCCTCTACTGGTGGATGCTCCCTGGTGACTACCAGCCATCCTGCACTGAAGAGAGAGGCCGTGAGTGTGTTCGATTATAATTTAGCTACACTTTGCTTTCAAAAATCTTTCCCTATATTCAGTCTAAATGCCATGACAGGACTTTTCCTCCATTCATGATGTAACAGTTTCACCATTGTAACTCAGTTCTTAGAGCCAGTTTTGTAAAAGCAGGCGGCACAAGAGTAGGTGAGAGGATGGGAATTTGGGAGAAGAGGTTGTACACTTCACCACCAGTTGCAACCCAAATAACTAAATTTTTCATAATTCAAACAGCTACAAAAGAGGCATTTTCAAGGAACAGCCTCAAAGACAAATATAAATGATAAATGAGGCGACATCCAAATTAAATGAAATACAAAACATCCAATGTGCAGTATATGCAGATGACCTCGCAAACAGGACATCAGTACCACACAAGAAACATCAAAATCTAAACAGAAAAATGAATGCTGCACTCCAAAAATAAGAATTATGGTGTCAAAACAATAAAATAATGGCAAACAAAACTAAGCCTAAGCACCAAATGTTTACATTAGGTCATTCTTCTTATTAGCTTTTCAAAACTCTTCATATAGTAAATTTTAAACAAACAGAAATCTACAAAATTTAAAAGTTATCTACATTCAAAATTAATGTAGAAAACAATGCAAAAACTGTTACAGGAAGGCCACAGCAAATTTTAACAGTACTTAAAAGATTGGCAGACAGTAAATCGTGCAGTTAAAATGTACCTTAAACACAACACACAACCTTAGACAGAAACAAAGTTTGTTAGGAAAACATCCGAAGCATTTGATGACGCTGCATTCACAATGTATGCTATAATTCCACTCTAATTTCATTTCAAAGCTGTGTGATAGAAAGGGAGGTGCTGTGCAGCTTGGCCGTAAGCATGATAGCTGAGCGGTCAAATGCATGTGTCTTGTAAGTGGACAAATATCAATAAACCGGCTACAAATGTCTAAATGATTAGGACCAATATAAGTTGGAATCCTTGATGTGAATGTTTCTTTTTTGTCATTGTTACTTTAATAGCAATGCTTTATGTTTCTCTTGCAAAAGATAATTAATAATATTGTGACTGTGGGTTTGTAGAATTAAAAGTCCAATTTGCAGAAATTCAAAATGTTCTTCATTTCCGTAGAAATACACTTTAGTCAAACCTTACAGTAGCAGAATTATGTCACATACACAATTACAATCTTCCCAGTTCGCCGTTCAAAAACAAAGGTGCTCACTTTCAAAATACAGCTCAGGCACACGATTCAGTTCTGATTACACTCTGACTGCTGGCTTGTCACAATTTCCTATATATATCTATTTTCGAAATTTCTAGAATAAACAAGAAGGTACAAGAATCTTTGAGTTACCTAACTATATCTGCGTCAGTGATCCTTTTATCTCTGCTCTATCTTTATCTGGCTTGGCAAGTTCTTCATCTCGGCTGCACTGTCTCTTTGTGTGCATATGCCGCCAGTGACGACAATACTTTAAACACATTCCTTTACAAAAATGCCGATATTCGCAAGTACAATACACGTCAGAAGGATGACTTTCACATTCAAACTTGTAGAACTGAAATCTTCAGATCTTGTGCTATCAATAACGGTATAAGATTATACAACAGGCTACCAGAAAATATTAAACAAATGAAGAGCCTTATACATTTTAAAAAGGGAGTAAAGCTCTTATTACTGCAACATTCCTTTTATTCTGTAAAAGAGTTTTTAAATGTTAATTAGTTCTAAGTGATTGTAAATAATGACAGTGGACGTTAATGCCATTTTTATACTATGACGTGTCTGATATCAATCAAAAGGACAAAATAAACTGAATTAAATCATGAAGTAGAGTAAACTCCACATTTGTGAACAATTACTTTTATATAGCATTTCTCTATGGTTTTTATATAGTTTATATTTATTTTCTTTTTCTACTTTAGACCACTTTGGGTCCTGTATCTGTTACAATTTTTAAGTCTTATGTAACTTTTTATATTTATCTTTGTATCTTGAACTGATGTGTCCTATAACATATGTATTATGTTCCAAAGGATGAAATAAATACAATAAAATACAATACAATATAAAAACCAATGAAGATATTCTTGTCATTTTCAAAATAAAGGCACTGTTAAAAGAAAATTACCTTAATACTGGTTATGTTAACACTCGGGCTCCTTCATCTGTTATTAATGCTGCTGGCATACAATGTGAAGTACCTCTTGTGAGAATTTCACTAGGCATTTGGTCTCATGCATGCCCCATGGAATGAGGGTAGTAACAGAAGCAGAGGGTTTATACATCCAATACTAAGTTATTATGTACTTCAAATGTGTAGAGTTCTCACCTGTAGCAAATCTGATGCATCCGAGCCTTCACTGCTGCCACTTCATTACCCCCACTCTTTTTCTATTTCCATCTCTCTCACACACTTGTGAGTGTTCGTGGCACTAGACGTAACGGAACACAAACTGAATTTTCCAAAGTGTTATAATAATGCAGTTGTTGAAATCACAATTACAACATGAATATTCGTATATTATGCAAATGTTTTAAATATTTAGTTTAAAGTTAATTATAGTTTATGAATTACTTATGTTTGTAATCCAATGAATATTCCAGCGGTGCATCCGTATATCTGTGAATTTTATATACATTAAGAGATAATTGGTTATTGTCTGAGTACTGCAAATTTATGATGATAGGTTCCAAAACTTCATTACATGCTATTTGTCTCCAAATGTTGTCTTGTTGCAGTGTATCTGATGTCTTACACAGTTTTCCTAGTCTTGTTGTGTGCCTTGTTAATTTCTTCTTCAATAAGTTGTTTAATGTCAGACAGTTTAAGAATA
>CM060950.1:445933545-445958545 GCA_030765055.1 Mantis religiosa
CTAACAGCAATATTACATGTAGTTTCATTGTCTATTGTACTTATATTTTGTACATTTACTTTTATATGTTTAGTAAAATAATTGCCTCTAAACTTTCTTTTTCGAAATTTTCTGACCCACCCATATCATATATTCACCAATAACTAGTACAAAATATTATTCAGAAGAAATAACTGTTCACTTACACAGGCAAACACAAGAGAAAAACTAGTATCATTGGAGTCATAGCGGTCCCATCAGAAAACTTGGAAGATCACTTGCAATACAAGGTTTAGTTCAGGATTATCTGTTCTGTATTACAGAAGTTATGATCAATTTTCTGAAAGCTTACAAAAAGGGGCATGGCAAAAACGTAACACCCACTAATAAATTAGCAAATTAGATATATAATATTCCTCCAATGAACTTTTTAACTATATATTTGTAATCTAGATTGGATGACATAATAAAATGTAAAAAAAAGGGAATTTAAACCCCAAGTGGAGTACCATGTCACCTTAAGAATAGCTGCACGTCAAATTAAAACTATGTCAATTACTAAAATGTAGATAGCCACAGATAACACCCATTTATTGTGAAAAAGACAAAAACAAGTCCTAATTAATATATAAGAGAAATTACATAGGCTCCCCTTACTTAATTACTGGGATGTATGCAATAGAAACAAAAGAATCTCAATACGTAAGTAAAATACATACAAAAAGAAAATAATATACAAATATTGAAATGGAAAAAAATATTCCTTCTAAGATGGCCCCTCTCTCAAATAGAAATTAACCTAGAGGAGCAATTAATTTGAAATATTATAGCTAGAATACATAATGATAAAGTCAAACTAACAGTATTAACATGCTCTCCAGTACTGGAAAGGTTATGTATTTACATAGACGCCTCCCTTACAGAGAAAACTATGAATGCTGACCCCTGAATATACTGCAAACTCTTCAATTTATTACGTAGAAGATGAAGCTAGTTACAGTGAAGCTATAAGTATTGTAAAAATATAGCTATTTGTAACAAAAAGCTTCACCTATCTCAAGAAAAATTATGTCGATTTTTCTTATTAGTTGAATTAGTTGAAGTTGAATTCACAAACCCTTGTTCGCGTTGTCAGTCAAAGAAAATCACAAGAGAAAACAATTTCCTAATTAAGGAAGTTAATATGTTATTATGCTTTAGTAGTATTACCAAAATCAGAAAAGGAAACCAACTTGAGAACAGAATCAAGTGCTGGCATTTCAAAATTCATTAAGAGATTTATTTTTAAATAAATATCTTTTCCTGAACCATTAAATCTATCAGGACATTTATTTGTTTTAATAATTTAACTTCAGGATTTATGTTATGGTTAAATGATCAAAAATGTTCTGCTACAGGCAATTTATCAGTTTGTGTATACTTAATATTACGAAAATGTTCTTTTGTTCGGGATTCCAAATTACGTTTCGTCCTACTAATGGAAACCCGATCACAATTTAAACAATCAAATTGATAAATACTAGATTTTTATTAGGAATTTCATCTTTTTAGAGAAATGTAGTAAATTTTTGATACTAAATTTGTCTTGAGGAACCAAAGTTATACCAAACTCTTCAAAAACTTTTCAAATTGTTTATTAAACCAAGGATGAGGACTTAATGGTTGTTAAACTTACTACTACTTCTTGTTTGGATCAAAATTTTTTAATTTTTAATGGTGAATATTTTCAACAAACTTCTGGCTTAGGAATGGGTAATCCTCTTTCACATTCTCCTGTGGATCTTTTTATGAGTTCTTTCAAAATTCAAGTCACTAAAGCATTCCCTTTGACTTTTAAAACCTGGTATGGATATGTTGATGAGATTTTTGCTATTGTTCCTCATAAATAAATAAATGATGTTTTAAAATTACTAAATTTACAAGATAAAGCTATAACATTTGCATTAGAAACTGAAATTAATGGTGTTCTTCCTTTTTTGCACTTGAGGATAGTAAGAAATAAAAATAAATTGGATTATGGTATTTATAGGAAGTCTACTCATATGGATAATTACATAAATAAAAGTTTTAACCCTTTTCCACATTAATTCGTGTTCTAAATAGCTTGATTTATGGCTTAATCAATATACCCTTGAATAAAGAGGAATTTAATAAACAATATAAACATATTGTTAATACAGCTTTAATCAATGGTTTTAAAAAAGACTTTATACAAAAGAAGATTGAAAAATTTAAGTATCAAAAAACTGTTAATAATCTTTCTACGCTTAAGAAAATAAAATATGATTATAATTTTAAAAAATTCACTTACCACCCTTGATTTAATAAACAATTTCCAAAAGTTTTTAAAGATTTTGGTATAACTTTGGTTCCTCAAAACAAATATAATATTACAAATTTACTACATTTCTCTAAAAAAGATGAAATTCCTAATAAAGAATCCTGTTATTTATCGATTTGATTGTTTAAATTGTGGTTGGGTTTACATTGGTAGGACAAAACGTAATTTGGAAACCAGAACGAAAGAACATTTTCATAACGTTAGGTATAAAAAACTGATAAATCGGCCATAGCAGATCATTTTTGGTCATTTAACCATAATATAAATCCTGAAGTTAAATTATTAAAACAGTTAAATGTCCCGATAGATTTAATGATTTGGGAAAAGATATTTATTTTAAAAAATAAACATTGCAAATGAATGTTGAAATACAAGCAGTTGATTTTATTCTTAAATTTGTTTTGTTTTCAGATTTTGGTAATAGTGAAAAAACATAGCATAGTAACTTCCTTAATGACGAATTTGTTTTCTCCTGTGGTTTTCTTTGACTGACGATGAGAACAAAAGTTCATGAAATCAATTTCAACTTCAAATAATTCAGCTAATAAGAAAAACCGACATCATTTTTCCTAAGAGAAGTGAATTTTTGTTACAAATATTTATATTTGCGTAATCTTCAATTTATATGGAAATATAAATTTATATTCATTAAATGCAACAATTTTTGATGGCGAGATAGTAGCCCTTAGTATCCCCTTAAAATAAATGTTTTAAGTATATTTTATACTTAACCAGGTAACCACATTATGCGATTCCAAATCTGACTTACAAGCAATAACAAAGCAATATTAAAAAATAGGATAAATAAAATTCTGCATTTCTTAAAACCGCTAAAAAGTTTCAGCAGACAGCTAATTAGTCCTACAATGGATCTCACATATATGGCATTAGCTAGAAATGAATAGGTTGATATATTGGCAAAAAAGGGAACAAAATTTAGAGTCAAGAATTAGTAAATTATCTCTTCATTTTCACAAATTACAAATTAACAATTGTATAAAATCATAAAGATTTTCAATTGGCAAGTGGATATAAAATATGGAATATTGTCTTTGAAGACAAGAAATATGTCCCTGATTAACGCTAAGAAATTCAGTAGCAACTGAGGAGTGTCTTTTCAAAAATTGAAAGATGCAAAAAATGCGTTTGTGAGAAAAATTGTCCTTTCTGTTTACTGGCAATGCTAATTAGTTAGTATAGCAAATACATTAGTCATTCAATTCTCCTTCCTGAAACTGTTTCAATTAATGTGAAAAGAAGCAAATAGAATACCTTAACTAGTGCAAATTTGATGTTGGAAAATGCAAGGTTTTTCAAAACCCGAAAAATGCTGATTAACTTTACTCTGTGAGCGAGAAATTCACACATGTAGTTTTGTAATCTTTGTCATTAACTGTTTTTTTACTTTTTATTTATGTATTTATTATTTTAAATTCATTTTCACCTTTTTGTAATACATAACATACAATACAACCAATATATTAATGTTTATAAGGATTAATTTATTAAGTATAAACTTAGAAACTAAATACTGCTACATTCACAATAATGATATAATATTTAGTTTTATCTATATAACATATTAAATTCATAAAAATAAATTTCAAACAATGTGAATATGTAACCTTTAACATTTGTTAATTTCTTCTAGTACAGCTTTATAAAATTTGACAACTTTTACCGGAATTTCAAAAAATTGAGCTAAATCTTGATGCTTCCTGGCATTGAGCCTGCAATGTGTGTTGGTTAGTGCTATACAGAAGGAAAGATTGAAGAAGTTCTAAAATATGTATTTATATTTTGAAAATGAGCAGACTGGTAGGTTTCTTAATCTTCTTTCGTTGCAAAAGTTGGTCCACATTTTTCCGATATTAAGTTCGGGAAGTAAATATCATCTCCTTTATTTTCCTCTTCCATAATGGCTTTCTCTACATATTTACTTCTTTATGTCTTGCTTTATAGCATCAGAAATGCCCTTCTGTAATTTTCCTGTTCTGTCACCTTCTCTGGTTTCCTTTGGCGCATTCCCCAGATAAGTAAAATTTTCTAGCCAGGAGAGACAATCTATCTTTTGACACCCCTGTGATTCCTTGGAAGCTTGGAGCACATATTGGTAATACTCGGCCATAATTAGTTCTCACACTGTGTTTAATGCTAACAGTCTGCTTTCTATTTGCAGCTTCTTTCTTCATCAGTCTGCAATTAAGAGATATAATACTCATGTTTCATTAGGAATTTATCTTGTTCTATTTTATTTAGCATGGAAAGATGATGGAGAAATCCACTTATATCATTATCAATTTTTGCTGTTTCCAAGTGCTAGGCTCTGGCAATGAAACCATTAGCTCTCTTGCCCTCCAATATTTCTTTGTAGTGGGTCCGGCAGGTAGCGCTTCACAGGTTAAAAGATGTTCCTCAGTCATTTCCTGTTCTTTGTTGTCAAATGCTAGGCTTTGGCAATGAAGCCATTAGCTCTCTTGCTCTCCAATATTTCTGTGTAGTGGGTCCGGCAAGTAGGGTTTCACAGGTTAGAAGATGTTCTTCAGTCATTTCCTCTTCTTTGTTGCACAGAGGACAATTTGGACTTGTATAAATTCCTATTCTGTGTAAGTGTTTGGCCAAATAATCATGTTCTGTAGGCAATCTAAAATTTGCAACTGCAGCTTTACGTGGGATTTCTATAATAATTTCTGAAGTTTTAATTAAAATGTTTCATTTTTTACCTTATCTTTGTCAGATATTGATTGATTTTGTTTCTTTTGATATTCGCTTTTGATTAATCTTTTTATGGATGTAAAGGGTAAAATTTTACATTTGTCCTGAATTAATTTTGCACCTTTCTTGGCAAGAAAATCAGATGACTCATTTCCAACAATTCCACAATGTGCAGGTATTGACTGTAATAGAATTCTTTTCTGTAGTTTTTGAAGTTGTTGGATCATTTTTCTGACATTCTTCAATTTGGATTGACCTCATTATATATGAACTTATTCCACATAGTGCTACTTTAGAATCAGAAAGTATGAGAGTATTTTTGAATTTATCTATGCTGTACAGAAGGTGCTGAAGTGAAATATGAATAGCCGTTACTATTGTAATATCGTTATAAGTCAATTGAGCTACATCACAGTGCTTATGTGTTTTACTTTTAGGATTTTGTGGAGTGCACTTGAGACCATGTGAACATGAAGTTGCTGGAGTATGCGCTTTCCTTGAGTTACATTTTGATTTCCTTTCCTTGTTTTTGCAATTCCTACCTCCCGCACATTCGATGACTGGTTCAGTTTCAAAATCTGAGCTCCTGACAATTGTGCCTAGTACTGTGTAATGTCTCAACTAAAAATTAAAATGCCATGTAAGTATAACAAAGCTATCAAAAATGAATGTGAAATACAAGCACACAAACTGAGTTTGGAATTACTGCCAATACTGCAGCAGTGTACAAAGTTTGCAGAAATGATTGAAAATTCCAAGAATCGCAATAGTGAGATGGCAGTGAATGCCAACATGTATTTCTTGTAATTGCTGGATCATAAAGTTATAAAATTGCATCTATCGACTTTTGTTTTAATTGAGCCAAGTGCATCTGTCAAGTTTTGAAGAAACTGCTGATATTCCCTATCTTTTGCACAGGACATGAATCAAATTTTGCAAAATCTGACTTCACAGAACGATGCAGAAGGTGAAAGTTATGCCAATACTGTATATAACTTAATTTCCCAACATTTTGCATCTATTGAGTTTTGAAAGAAATACTCCTAAATTCCCCTTAACCAGTCATAACTGCTTGCCTTATATACAATTCACCACAGTGCACTTTTTTCAAGCAACCAGACACCATTTGGACAGGGAACATTTACTAATGTAATATGATACAATAATGTCACAAACTTCACCTATCCTTTTAAGAATTCTATTTTCTTAAAAAAATAAGTGTATGACAAATAACTATAGTTTACTATATATTACATAACTATTGTTAGCTTCTGTGTAATATGTATTAATTTACTATGTCCAGGAATTCCCCAAAAATATAAGGAGATATTCAAGTTAAACCAACATGCTATTATGCCTGATATCAATAAACATGCCATTTATTATTAGCATGCCAGAAGAAAAATGAATGAAGTCTAAGATCTAGAGCATTAGTTAAAAGAAACAACAGTTTCATTATGACTTTAACTCCTACTGCCACTTCACTGCTAAAACTAGTAGCAATTTTCATTGTTACTCGAGATCCATCTGGCTTCAAGATCCATGGTTCAGATCCTGGCCTTGAAATTGAATTTTTCAGACTGACTCTACCTTTCATAGTGCATCCTACACACGGCTAGTACTGTCACGTGAATGGTTGAGGAAGGCTGGGAAATATATCCAAGTTCAGAACTTTACTTTTTGGATGATTATTTCCTTGGGCTTGACTGCCTTATAAATTTTAAATTATTTAAATTCTCTTTCTTGATGGCAGCTTTGGAGCAGCTCAAAATATAACAGGAATACTGAGGGTTACGACTTCCGGTGACAAACCCCCAGGTTCGCTATGACAGCAGTTTCCTGTTGTCTACGTGATGATTTGCATTTAGTTGAGCTGCACCCTGATCCTCACGCGTCACTCTAGATATTCTTGAACAATTTGAATACACACTTCTAATTGGCTGATGAAGCCTAAGCTCTGGGCATTGGCTTGCCATATTTGGTGTTAGCGACACCATGTTGGCAGGGATCCAATGGCCTATATAATAAGCCTTGGATCGTCACCAAAGAGAGTTACTTTTCGATCACCAGATGAGACTGTCACGCTGCCCATGTGTGTTACCTGGATAAGGTTTATTCCAGGGTTTTCCCTTATCTGGATAGACGAATGTCGGGTAACTCTAAGCTCCATGGATCCCGGACTCATTTGAGCATCACTTCACCCATTTCATTCAGTGTCTGATATGACTTAACGTTGGAGGACGTAAATTACAACAACAAGAAATTGCCACATTTAGGTTTCCATTAATTTGCAACGACCAATGCTGGCAATCCCCCTGTGTCAATGACTTGCATCTCCACCAAACAATAATTGTTTTATTGCTGTTCTCGTGTTTGTGGGCATTCCATTCAGCTTCTGCATTCTTTGCTTCACGTGAGGCTTTATAGATCCTTGTCTTAGATCTAACAAAAACTATCTCCTTCTATCATATGCAAGAGCCTTCCAGTCCAGGCAGGATTTCTTATCTTCCACTAATGTAGGCATTTATGGGTGATGCATCAGTCATGTTCAGTATACTTCTGATGTATTTGTTAAGTACTGCTCCCAAACCTCTCTACAATAGACTCCAAAGTTTACAATGCTGTTATTGCTGCATGCAATGTGCATTTATACATGTATGTTTTCTTGTCACACAGTCATAGCATTCTATCATAAGTTTTTCGAGCAGTGTTGGTAAGAAAACTACAGGAATTCATTGACAAATGGAGGTCCAGAATGCTTGTCTATCACTGCAGCAAATATATAAGTGGAGTAGAAACGGCGTGAGTTCTCTGACAGACGCTCTGGGTCCCGGTCAGATATATGCATTTTGACACCAGAGTCTAGAAATGCTGAAGCCAGTATGATAGAAAATTGCTGTGTTACGGTGGATAAAATAGTCACAAAATTGAAAATTAGTCATGGCTCAGCAGATCACATATTTCATAATGTGCTTAAGCATTGCAAGATATTTTCAAGATGAGTACCACTTCAATACTTTTCCCCTTTTTTCACGACCACCAGAACACATATCAAGTATTTACCACATATTTACACCTCTCAAAGAGGTGATGACAGAAAAGTAATTTCATTCTGTTAAAGAGGTGCAGCAGGCAGTACACCAACGGCTGCACCCACAACCAAGATAATTATTTTTGTTGACAGAATGTGTGCACCTCCTTTGTGCTGGAGGAAGAGTGTAGAGTGATTGACTATGCCGAAAAATAATACACTGTGTTCTAGTTGTGCTTCATAAAATATATTTTTTAAATTATTTTAAGATTTTCATATGATTCCACCTTGTATAATACATAAAGCTGAGCATATCTTTAATTTTGCCAACATTTGCTTTATTCTAATGAGTATAACTAGAGAAGTAAGTCTGCACCAGTTATTGGGGCATAGGTGGAACCGTTTACAGACCATTGATTAACCACATTTCTGACAAGTAGTAAATAGTACTACACATCTTTTTTTATAATTCCTACTTAGAGTTTGTGGAATAAATAGTGATGCATGCATAGTTATCAGGCATTCTGACAATGGTTTCTGGCCTATACTTACCCTCATCAGATGTTTCCTCACCAGATGATTCCTCACCAGATGTTTCCTCACCAGATGTTTCCTTGCCAGATGTTTCCTCACCAGATGTTTCCTCACCAGATGTTTCCTCACCAGATGTTTCCTCCACAGAGGATGCTGCTTCTGGAGTGTCACGTGGTGCACTTACACCAGAAGTTTGTGCAATAGGAAGGAGAACTTTAAGCTGCTTATCTGGTTCTGTAATAAACAACATAACCATAATTAAACATTGTACCTGCCAAAAATATCTTAAAGAGAATTGACCACCATTAAAATTATAATATAGAGTTATTTATCATCCCAAATATAAGTTCACTTTTATACAAAAATGTTAAGATCTGCAACAAATATTATGGTTTCTAAAATATATTTGGCCACCATACGGTTAGACCGCTTTAATCACAAGGGAGCCTGTGGTGTGTCCCAGTTAAACACGAAGATGTATGAAAATAGTTACACAGTTGCTGGCCTACATCTTTATGATAAGCTACCTAAATCTATAAAAAAGATAGAACCACAACAGCAATTTAAGAAATTGTTATTAAACTTCCTTAGAGCCAATAGCTTCTACAGCATGGATGAATTTTTAAAATTTTAAATACTTAGTTAGCTACCTTAATTGTAAATATTGTACTTAGTTTTTAATTTGATGTGCCCTATAACATGTACATGTTTTAATGGACAAATCAATAAATCAAATCAATTAAGTAAAGTCAAAAGAGATTAGTGGTGGAGAACATTGTGCTGGGGCGGGTTTTCCCTGGGATCTCTGCTTTCACCTACCATCTCATTTCACTGGTGCTGTATCTTCATCTCGTGTATCATCAGGGTCACTGCCTGCAGTGCCGCATGCAGTAAAAGCAGGTGCTAAGCACTACATAATCATTCATTCATTTTAAATATAGGTTATTTGTAACTTTATCGCTGTCCTATTATAGACAGAGTTAGTATTGAGTTCCATCAAAAGTTTTAAATCCAGCTATTTCTAAGAATATCCAACATAAAGGTTTTTGAAGAAATTCCTCCAAGTGTTAGAAAAAAATATTACCCTTTAGTTTCTCAAAAATGACCTAACAGTTTTGGTTATGGTGTATGTCTGACAAATGACCTACGTATTACAATGAATATCATGAATTTTTTGTAAACAGCCTCTCAAGTTCCTTTGGTCTATACAATTTTACCTTCTTTACTACATACATTATATTAAATAGTGGAAGTATTAAATTCCACCAAAAAAAAACGATGTCGAATTTTCACCAGAAATGCATGTTTTGAGGTCTACTAAACTCACACTCTAGTCTCGTTTGATGTTAAGACACTATCTCCTATCATACCAGTAAAACAGCTCCCAACATTTATAGAAAAATGGCTCAAATCTCTTGGAATGTCGTCACCTGAAATTTCAGATTACATCAAACAAACCAAATTATACATAAAACAAAATCGCTTCCAGCTTCAAACAAAATAGTTCGACCAAACTTCTGGCTTAGCAATGGCAACCACCTATCACACTTCCTGGCCGATGTTTACATGATTGCATTGGAAAGATGGATCATCAAAGTTTTCCCTTGCATGTTCAAACTCGGTTAATGATATGTAAATGAGATCTTTGCAATGGAACCAAATAAACATATCAGTGATGCACTAAAACATGTAAATATCCAAGAAAAAAGGATAAAGATCAATGGAGAAATACAAAAAGATGTGTATTTGCCATTTTTCTATCTAAAAATAATCAGAAATAAAAAGAGAATAAACTTTGGCATTTACAGAAAACAAACACAGACAGAATACTACAGAAAAACTAATAGCTACAACTCAGCAATGAAGAGGAAGCTAATAGAGGTAACCACAACACTCTCAGCTACAGAAAATAATATGAATTTCAAAAAAAATTCACTTACCATCCATGGGCCTTTGATAAATTCTCAAAAGTATTCGAAAATAAAACATTCAACTAGCACCAGTCAAATATTACTCCTTAAGAAACCTAATTTGCTCAAACGTCAAAGATGCCATTCGATCTAACATAAAACTCTGGTATATATCAATCTGAATGCTGTGACTGTGGTCATATTTTTATTGGTAAAACCACAAGAAATTTACAAACAAGAGCAATGGAACACTTTAGGAACACAAGAATACAAACAATTAGAAAAATAAGCAGTTGCAACACATTTTTTGAAAAAAAAAAACACAGTATAAATCCAGGACCAAAACTACTAAAACATACACCAGGAAAACAAGAATTGTCCACATGGGAACAAATCTTCATTTCAAAAAATAAGAACAGCGTATTGAATTTCGAGATCCCCCACAAAAGTTTGTGAACCACCACCAGATGTGACTTATGACAAAATATCGCCAGCTGCACCACTGAGAACCAATTGACATCCAGTTCACAATAAAGGCAAATTGTCTCTGAAACATATTCTGGCAAAGTTAAAGAGTAAGTGTTCGTTTAGTGTCATTAATTAACTCCCTTTAAATTTAATTTATTACATCACTGATATCAACACTTCCAAGATAGGAATAACAACAAAAGTTTAGTTATGGCAGAAGATCAATTATTTTAGGATCCTGGCAGTTCCTTAAAAGGATAAGGGAGGGTTAGTTTCTATGGCAATGACATGAACACACCTCTTTTAGGCTGCAAAACATATCTTCTCCCAATTAGGTGAGCCATTTCTCTCACCCCTCATCTACATTCTGCAAAAAAGTTTACTGTGTTGTTATGTTTATGCATGTGTTATGCAGAGGATAAGTGTTTTGTTCTCTTCACCATTCATAATCTAAGCATACCTAATTGTTTGGTTATAATTTAACTTTTATAAAAGGTGGTTTCTTTATTAAATAATCAGTCATTTCATCAGTGTAGAAATAGATTATCCAGGTCATCAGTGTTTTAGTGTGGTTATTAGTATGACAAAATGTCCCAAACTACCGGCACTATTAAAAAACGAGGTAGACAAACAACTCACTCCTCAAAGACAAAATATTTAAAAGTAGGACAGAGATCTGCACTAAACCAACAAGCAAGAGAATTCTGTTTGCTGCGTAAATGCTTTGAAAAAAGAAATGAAAAGAAAGGAAATAGAGGATACAGTTACTGCTATCTTGTTGCGTCAAAGCACAGCTAAATATTCTAAACTTTTAGAAATAGATCTTCTTTGTTAAACTTATAGTAAGTATTCTTCAAGATAAAATGCACATCCAGAATTCATTAGTTTTGAAGAAGCTGTGAGCTTTGTACTTATACTGTAATATAGCATATAGAGAAAGCGATGTTCTAAAAACAATTCTATTATTTGTGTGTTCAGGAAATTTTTTCAGTAGACTATTATATATAATGCCAAAAAGTATACTAGACTTCTCTTACTTATTCTCTTCCTGGCTTTCTAAGAAACACTCCAAGAAACAAATAATTTAAACTCTACTGAACATTTTCAGCATTGCATCAGTTTCATCTGTACATTTCCTTAATGAGTATGGTTGCAAACTGTTCCCATGTGTTAGGTTTATGAAGCTACCTTTGCTATTTTAAACAATCTCTTATGTAACCAAAGAGCGCACCAAAGCATTCAGCAGCGGCAACATCAGTTTCCCTATCGCTACTGCATTCCCATGTATTTCCTTGGTATTATTAGAATATTGTTGTCTGCTCTATGGTGTCGCCAGGTTTTGAGCTTCAAAGTGAAGCCTTTGATCATTCTCGTGTCTAATGAACTCATGAAGAGATCTGTGAGTACTGTAGAAAGTGGGTTACCCATTGTTTGTCCTGAAGTTTGTCGGTAAGTAATACTTTAAACACAACTGAAAGAAGCTTGCTCTATGCATAATTTTATGTGATCAGTGTATTGTGACAATGATGCTTACCTTGCTTCAAACTTCTTTATTTTCACAAAAGTCGTTTGCACACAATGCTTACTTATAATCACCTTCTATTTTACACAATCACACAACATTGGCACATCTCTTTGACATTTCCTTATGCCTCTTTAGCATTCAGAAAACTGTTCTGCTAATAATCTTTCCAACATACACACAGGTCCATCTCCTACATTGAGCCATATGCTAAATCGGAATACAACCTCAATATTCAAACACAAACTGCTTCGCTGCATGTTCCACAGCCACTGATTCCTCACCAGAGAGCTGTCAGAACTTGTCTGAGAACTTTTCTCAGTAGTGAAGGTACGAAATCTACAGGAATCCATTGGCAAATGAAGGTCAAGAATGCTTGTCTATCACTGCAGCAAATGTATAAGTAGAGTAGAAATGGCGTCACATCTATGAGTGGTGCTCTGGGTCCTTGTCAGACATATGCATTTTGACACCAGAGTCTAATAATGCTGAAGCCATTAGGATAGGAAATTGCTGTGTTACAGTGGATAAAATAGCCACAAAATGGAAATTAGTCATAGCTCCGCACATGACATCTTTCACAATGTGCTTAAGCTTCGCAAGATATTTTCAAGATGAGTACAACTTTCATACTTGTCTCCTTTTGTAATGATCACCAGAACTCACACCAATTGACTACCACATATTTACACATCTCAAATAGGTGATGAGAGAAAAGTAATTTTATTCTGATAGAGTGCTGTGCCAGGCACTACACCAGTGGCTCTAACCACAATGGAAATAATTATTTTTGTTCAGAGAATGTGTGCGCTTCCTGTGTGCTGGAGGAAGCGTGTAGAGTGATCGACTATGTTGAAAAACAATATATTGTGTTCTACCTTTGCTTCACAAAAGACATTTTTTAATTTAATTTAAGATTTTCATATGATTCCAGCTTGAATAATACATAAAGCCGAGCATATCTTTAATTTTGCAAACATTTGCTTTATTCTCGTGAGTATAACTAGAGAAGTAAGTCTGCACCAGATATTGGGGCATAGGTGACACCATTTACAGAGTACTTATTAATCACATTTCTTACAAGGATCTTGCAATGAATAGTAAATAGTACTACACCTCTTTTTATAGCTCTTATATAGAATTTGTGAATAAATAGTGGCACTTGTGTAATTACCAGGCATTTTATCAGTGGTCTTCTGACTGTCCTTCTTAGCAGATGTTTTCAAGTGAAATGTCCCTTCTGATGTGCCGAGTGGTGCACTTGCATCAGAAGGTCCTGCTATAGGATGTTGAACTTTAAGCTGCTTATCTGGTTCTGAAATAAATAACAGCACCGTCACTAAACATTGTACCTGCCAAAAATACTGTTAAGAGAATTGACCACCATTGAAATGATAATATTCAGTTATTAGTCATCGCAAAAATATAAGTTCACTTTTATACAAAAATGTTAAGATCTGCAACAAATTTTATGGTTTCTAAAATATATTTGGCCACCAATATGGTTAGACCACTTTTGTCCCCAATTCAGCCTGTGGTGTATCCCAGTTAAACACAAAAGAGACCTGTGGTGGAGAACATGGTGCTGGGGCGAGTTTTCTCTGGGATCTCCTGTTTCCCCCACCATCCTATTACACCGGAGCTCCATCTTCATCTCATGTATCATCAGTGTCACTGTCTGCAGTGCCACTTTAGTAAAAGCGGGTGTTTAAAACACTACACATTCATGCATTCTAAAATATAGGTTTATATGTCACTTTCACAATCACTGTCCTATTGTAGATACTGAGTTCCATCAAACTGTTTAAATCCAGTTATTTCTAAGAATATTTAAAATAACGGTTTTAAAGAAATTCCTATAAATGTTAGAAAAAAAGTATTACTCGTTAGTGTCTTAAAAATGTCCAAACAGTTGTAGTTAAGATTAAGTGTGACAAATGACATACGTATTACAATGAATATCATGAATGTTTTGTAAATAGCCTGTCAAGTTCCTTTGCTTTATACAATTTTTACTTTCTTTACTACATAGATTACATAAAGTAGTGGAAGTATTATATTCCACCAAAAAAAAAGAAGAAGAAAACGATGTCGAGTTTTTGCCAGAAGTGCATGGTATGAGGTCTTCTAAATTAACACTCTAGTCTTGTTTGATGTTAAATCACTGTTTCCCAGAAGAGCAGTAAAACAACTTCCACTGTTAATAGAAAAATGACTCAGATCACTTGGAATGTCATCACCTGAAATTTCAGATTGCTTCGAACTAAGCAAATTATGCAGTGAACAAAATTTTGTCCAGTTTCAAACAAAATATTTCCAACAAACTTCTGGCTTAGCAATTGGCAACCACCTATCACCCTTTCTGGCTTATCTGTACATGATTGCATTAGAAATAAGGATCACCAAAGGTTTCCCTTGGATGTTCAAACTCTGGCAACGACATGTAAATGACATCTTTGCAATGGTACCAAATAAACACATCAGTGGTGCACTAAAACATGTAAATATCCAAGAAAGAAGCATCAATATCACTGTAGAAATAGAAAAAGATGTGTATTTGCTATTTTTGTATGTAAAAAGAATCAGAAATAAAGAGAGAATAAACTTTGTCATTTACAGAAAACAAACACAGACAGAATACTACAGAAAAGCTAATGGCTACAACTCAGTAAAGACGAAGAAGCTAATAAATGTAACCACAACCTTCTCAGCTACAGAAACTAATATGAATTTCAAAAAAATTCAGTTACCATCCATGGGCATTTGAAAAATTCTCAAAAGTCTTCAAACAGAAAACATTCAACTGGCATCACTATTTCTCCTTAGGAAACCTAATTTGTTCAAATGTCAAAGATGCTATTCGATCTAACATAAAAATCTGGTATATATCAATTTGAATGCTGTGACTGTAATCATATTTATATTGGTAAAACCACAAGAAATTTAGAAACAAGAGCAATGGAACACTTTAGGAACACAAAAATACAAACAATTAGAAAAATAAGCAGTTGCAACACATTTTTTGAAAAAAAAAAAAAAAACACAGCATAAATCCAGGACCAAAACTACTAAAAGATACATCAAGAAAACAAGAATTGTCCACATGGGAACAAATCTTCATTTCAAAAAATAAGAACAATGTATCAAATTTTGACATCCCCCACAAAGGTTTGTGAACCACCACCAGAGGTGACTTGTGACAAAATATTGCCTGCTGCACCACTGAGAACCAATTGATATCCAGTGGACAATAAAGACAAATTGTCTCTGAAACATGTGCTGGCAAAATTTAAGAGTAAGTGTTGCTTAGTGTCATTAATTGACTCCCTTTAAATTTAATTTATTACAACACTGTTTTCAACACTTCCAAGATGGGAATTATAACAAAGGTTAGTTATGGCAGAAGTTCAATTACTTTATGATCCTGGGAGTTCCTTAAAAGGATAAGGAGGGTGAGTTTCTATGGCAATGACATGACCACACCACTTTTAGGCTGCACAACATATCTTCTGCCAATTACGCGAGCCATTTTTCTCACCCCTCATCTACGTTCTGCAGAAAAGTTTACTGTGTTGTTATGTTTATGCATGTGTTATGCACAGGATAAGTGTTTTGTTCTCTTCACCATTCATAATCCAAGCATACCTAATTGTTTGGTTATAATTTAACTTTTATAAAAGGTGGTTTCTCTATTAAATATTCAGTCATTTTATTAGTGTAGAAATATATTATCCAGGTCATCAGAGTTCTAGTGTGGTTATTAGTATAAGGACACAGTGTCCCTAACTACTAGCACAATTCAAAAATGAGGTAGACAAAAAACTCACTTCCCAAAGAGAAAGTTTTAAAAGTAGGACAGAGATCTGCACTAAACCAACAAGCAAGAGAATTCTGTGTTTTGCGTAAATACTTTGAAAAAAGAAATGAAAAGAAAAGAAATAGAGGATACAGTAACTGCTATCTTCTTACGTCAAAACACAGCTAAACATTCTAAACTTTTAGAAATAGATCCTCTTTGTTAAACTTATAGTAAGTATTCTTCAAGATAAACTGCACAAATCGAATTCACTGGTTTTGAAGAAGCTGTGAGTTTCTACTTATACTGTAATATAGCATATAGAGAAAGCTATGTTCTAAAAACATTTCTATTATTTGTGTGTTCAGGAAATTTTTTCAGTAGACTATTATATATAATGCCAAAAAGTATACTAGACTTCTCTTACTTATTCTTAATCCTGGCTTCCTAAGAAACACTCCAAGAAACAAAGAATTTAAAATCTACTAAACAATTTCAGCATTGCATCACTTTCATCTGTACATTTCCTTAATGAGTATGGTTGCAAACTGTTCCCATGTGTTAGGTTTATAAAGCTACCTTTGCTATTTTAAACAGTCTCTTATGTAACCTATGAGCGCACCAAGGCATTCAGCAGCAGCAACATCACTTTCTTTATCGCTACTCCATCCTTAGTATTATTACAATATTGTTTTCTGCTCTTTGGCGTCGCCAGATTTTGATCTTCAAAGTGAAGCCTTTGATCATTCTCGTATCTAATGAACTCAGGAAGAGATCTGTGAGTACTGTAAAAAGTGGGTCACCCATTGTTTGTCCTGAAGTTTGTCGGTACATAATACTATAAACAAAACTGAAAGAAGCTTGCTCTATGCATAATTTTATGTGTTCAGTGTATTGTGACAGTGATGCTTACCTTGCTTCAAACTTCTTTATTTTCACAAAAGTCGTTTGCACACAATGCTTACTTATAATCACCTTCTATTTTACACAATCACACAACATTGGCACATCTCTTTGATGTTTCCTTATGCCTCTTTAGCATTCAGAAAACTGTTCTGCTATTAATCTTTCCAACATACACACAGGTCCATCTCCTACATTGAGCCATATGCTAAATCGGAATACAACCTCAATATTCAAACACAAACTGCTTCGCTGCATGTTCCACAGCCACTGATTCCTCACCAGAGAGCTGTCAGAACTTGTCTGAGAACTTTTCTGCGCAGTGAAGGTACGAAATCTACAGGAATCCATTGGCAAATGAAGGTCAAGAATGCTTGTCTATCACTGCAGCAAATGTATAAGTAGAGTAGAAATGGCGTCACATCTATGAGTGGTGCTCTGGGTCCTGGTCAGACTTTTGCATTTTGACAGCAGGGTCTATTAATGCTGAAGCCATTAGGATAGGAAATTGCTGTGTTACAGTGGATAAAACAGCCACAAAATGAAAACTAGTCATAGCTCCGCACATGACATCTTTCACAATGTGCTTAAGCTTTGCAAGATATTTTAAAGATGAGTACCACTTTCATACTTGTCCCCTTTTGTAATGATCACCAGAACTCACACCAATTGACTACCACATATTTACACATCTCAAATAGGTGATGAGAGAAAAGTAATTTTACTCTGATAGAGTGCTGCACCAGGCACTACACCAGTGTTACAACCACAATGGAAATAATTATTTTTGTTCAGATAATGTGTGCGCTTCCTGTGTGCTGGAGGAAGTGTGTAGACTGATCGACTATGTTGAAAAATAATATACTGTGTTCTTCCTTTGCTTCACAAAAACATTTTTTAATTTAATTTAAGATTTTCATATGATTCCAGCTTGAATGATACATAAAATTGCGCATATCTTTAATTTTGCAAACATTTGCTTTATTCTAGTGAGTATAACTAGAGAAGTAAGTCTGCACCAGATATTGGGACATAGGTGACACCATTTACAGAGTACTTATTAATCACATTTCTTACAAGGATCTTGCAATGAATAGTAAATAGTACTACACCTCTTTTTATAGCTCTTATATAGAATTTGTGAAATAAATAGTGGCACTTGTATAATTACCAGGCATTTTATCAGTGGTCTTCTTGCTGTACTTCTTAACAGATGTCTTCAACTGAAATATCCCTTCTGATGTGCCACGTGGGGCACTTACACCAGAAGGTCCTGCTATAGGATGTTGAACTTTAAGCTGCTTATCTGGTTCTGTAATAAACAACATAGCTGTCAAAGTTCTAAAGCTTTCACGGCCGGTGTCAATACTAGATACAATATTTATCGGGCTTGTGGGCCGTGGTCTTTTGGGTTCCTTCTTCTTCCCAAGCGTTTCGTCTGCGACTGCGGCAGACATCTTCAATGGCGGCAAGGTCGAAGTTTCCTAGTGGAGATTTCAGCACAGTCGAAAAAACCCAGAACCTTTACTCGGAATACGCGGTCTTTCAAGATTTCCTGAAGGAAGAGCGGTAAGCATTCACGTATATTCCAGCTGTGCAGAGTGCGTAGCAACCCTCCCCGCCAACACGTATCATAAGCCTTTTCAAGGCCAAAAAATGTTCCGACCCTTTGACAGTTTTTAAGCAATCCGTTCAAAATCTGTGCCAACATGGACAAAAGATGATCCACCGTTGAACGGCGTCGTTGAAAACTACATTGGATATTACTGAGTAGGCTGTGTGCTTAGAGCCACCATACCAACCGCCCATTTATCATGCATTCTATCACCCTGCACACGCAACTGGTGAGGGAAATAGGACGGTAGCTATAAGTTATGTGACGGTCCTTCCCAGCTTTCAAGATGGGTATAATGGTGGCTTCTCGCCACTTGTCAGGAAACGTGACATCAACCCAGACACGGTTGTAGACCTCGAGCAGGAATGCCTTACCTTCAAGTGAGAGATGTTGTAACATTTGAACGTGGATTCCGTCCGTTCTTGGTGCTGACAGAGACGGTTATAATCTTCAAGGTCTGTGGAACTAAACACGCAAACTTTGGGCTTCTACCTCATTCTTATTCAAGATGTACTCAGGAACATAATTACTTGAGCTAGACACTTGAGCGAAGGCACAGCCGAAGGTGCTAGCCAAGTCAAATGGATCAACAACTCCTGCAGATGTTTTCAGACCAGCGATTGGCAAGTGGGTCGATTTTCCGGCCACGCACCTTAACTTAACCCATACAACAAAGGAAGGTGTACGTCTGTTAAAGGATGGTAAAAAATTTTTCCATGAGGGCTTTTTGCAATCCTTAATGATTTGTCTAGACTTGGCACGTACTTTCTTGTACTCTATTAGGTTACTTAGGGTAGGGTGTCGTCGGAATACCCTTAGAGCGCTTCTTCGAGCACGATTAACATACCTGCAGTCTTTCGTCCACCAGAGGACAGGAAATCGACTTGGGGTGGGGGTTCGAACGTGCAATTGACTATTCTGCAGCGGTAAGAATTTTCTCCGTGAGATGATCAACCAAATTATTCACAGAATCGTGCTCGTTGTAATTAAAAACCGCCAACTAGGTGTAACGGTTCCAGTGGGCACGATCGAAGTGCCAGCTAGCTGTACAGGAGGGAGACACATCTTGTGCTAAGAGACTAAGAAGACATGGAAAGTGGTCACTGGATTGTAAATCAGAGATGACGTTCCACTGTAATGAAACTGCTAACTGGGATGAACAAACTGCTAAATCAATAGGGGAATAGGTTTTAAAGCAGCCTGAATGGAACGTTGGCTCTCCAGTGTTCAGGAGAACCATCTAATTGCTCTCCATGAATTTTGCAATGAGATTGCCTCTCGAACATGCCCAATTTGAGCCCCAAAGCGGGTGATGGGCATTTAAGTCTCCCACTATGAGAAGCGGTGTTGATAGTTGGGAAACCAGATCTTCAACATCAGTTAACGAGGGGTCATCAGATGGAGATTGGTACACATTGCAAATGCAAAACTCGATTGATGGCAGCTTAAACCCTACAGCTACAGATTGGATGGCAGATTGCATCTGAATCGGATCCACAAATATGACATCCCTGAGGAGCATCATAGTGCCCCCGTGAGAGGGAATGCCCTCCAATGTTTCAATATCACAACGCACGGGTGAGTAGCGTCTGATTTTAAAATTGTCTGGTGGTCGTAGCATAGTCTCTTTTAAGCATACTAACAAGGGGTCATGCTTATTGAACAAAAGTTCCCGTTCTGTTCAATGAGCTCTTCAAACTCGTAAGTTACATTCTAGGATAGCAATGGCGATAGTAGTGGGATATGATGTCAAATAAATACGCACATTACGGCGATTTTAGCAATGGTTGCATCAATTTCCCCTTTTTCTTGGGCGTTGGGTTAGTTTCTGCAGGCTTATCCTGTCTCTTCTTTGCTGCTGATACAACAGCGTGGTCAGGTAATTCCTGCTCCATATCTTCTATGGAAGAGGACTGTTTTCCTTCTGCAAATTTCGGTTCGAGAGGCTCGAACCGATTGGAAATTACGACCGACGAAGATGACTGTCGCCTCTCCAGATGATGTCTCCGAAGATGATCTCGGAGTTACTCTTGGACTTCCCTTTCCGTTGGTCTTTTTGGGAGCAGTTTTTGCGTTTTTTCAGAAAGGCAGTTCTATCATACTGGGTCTTGAACTTTATTTCTGGTGCATGATACGTTACGGACAATATGGTATTGTTGCTAGACGTCGATGGTTTGTCAGGCGACTTAACTGAGATGTTCTTATTTGCAGTAGCTTTATGTGGTGTGGACGGAGCTGTACGTATTATTGGCGATGGTTTTGGTTGCGATCTAGGCACTAGAGCCTTCTCTGATGTAGTTGCCCCGTTTATATCACATGTTTGAGTACCAGCTTCCCGTTTTGTTGACGGGGTAGCCGCCACAGAGCTGTAGGTAGGGGAACTGGTTACAGAGGGCTTGTGGATAGGAAGAAGTTTCAGGGCTTCTGAAAAAGGATACCTTCCCTTTAACCCGGATCTCCTGAATAGCTCACTCTTTAATATAACGTGGACATTCTCGTGAAATGGATGGATGTTCACCACTACAGTTAATCCATGCTGGAGGTGATGTACATGCATTTTCATGCCTGACGTCTCCACAGCTGACATATGTAGGTACACCTCTATAGAAGTCACTAGTGTGACCGAACCACTGACATTTGCAGCATCTCAGAGGTTTAGGAATATATGGTCTAACTTCTATTACTTCATATCCTGCCTTTATCCTTTGGGGCAGATCTACCCGATCAAAGGTCAAGAACAGGGTATGAGTAGGGACAATTTCCCCTCGCTCTCTCCGTTGCACATGATAGACTGCTGTTATACCTTGTTCCTGTAGGTTCTCCTGAATATCCGCGTTGGACATGCCATCCAATGCACTAGTGTTTACAACCCTAAGCAAGGATTTCAGGGTCATATGCAACTCCACTTTTACAGGATAACTGCCCAGCATGCTGGCTCTCTGTATCTTAGCTGCCTGGGATGGTGAAATTGCTTCCACCAGCAGTGTGCCATTCCTAGATTTTGTACAGGACTTTACTGCATAAGCTATGTTGTCGAGACCATTCTATATCAAAAAGGGATTAACGGTTGAGAATCTCCTGCCTTTCCCTGATCTTTTAATCACCAAGTAGCTAGGGCCACACCCAACTGCTTCTTTTACATTGTTAGCACTTTTTTTAAAATTTTTTTATAAATATTAGGATTTACGATAATAAATGGAATAAGCTTCATCGCCCAGTGCTCCCCACACACCACAGAGCCCACCAAGGGGTCATCCCACTGGGATTGGAGGGCTATACATGCGTAATGTTTCTGTCTGTAATATATGGGTGGCAACCAATGAAATGTTCAGTATTTCAGAAAGTGATCTTAAGGTAATATGTTGATCCTCTCTCACAATGACAGCAGCAATGTTGGTATTTTCTGCTGTAAGAGCAGTAACTGGAACACTGGGTCCACCTTCCTTTGAAATTAATTTTCTCCCCTCTTTAAACATTTCAAACCACTTTCGATCTGTGCTGTAGGGAAGAACAGACTCTCCATAGGCCTCCTGTCACAATGCATAGGCCTCAACTGAAGATTTGTTGAGACCAAAGTAGAATTTCAAAGCTGTATATTGCTCCTCGCATGTTACCTCCGTAGCAGCGATAGGCGATACTCAACATGTCTAGTTCTAACAGGGAGGAACCAGGAGTACCAATGATGAAATTACTACAGCGTGCTTGTTTCACATTCAGCTAACAGAATATAAGATTGAATTTTATTGCAAAAGGTTATGACCATAAAAATTATGAGCATTCTTTATTGAACAGCATGTAATAATTCACAATAATTTAATGGGATTATTTAGCTGTAACCTTGCACACGTGTGTAGCGACAGAGCTTTAGTTTCAACAGATGTTCATCATTCCAATCCTCTTACACTCTAGAACTTTAGGAAACCATTGTGCAAAATATCACAAGAATACCTGCTGTAGAGCTTTGGAGAGTCAATGCGAATATTTCCATGAGATATGCTGACTGTTTGAGAGCAGAAGGTCAACATTTCCAGCATCTATTATAAGGTAAAGATTCTTGTCCGCCTCTACTGGTGACTACCAGCCATCCTGCACTGAAGAGAGAGGCCGTGAGTGTGTTCGATTATAATCTAGCTACACTTTACTTTCAAAAATCTTTCCCTATATTCAGTCTAAATGCCTCCATTTATGATCTAACAGTTTTACCACTGTAACTCAGTTCTTAGAGCCAGTTTTGTAAAAGCAGGCGGCAACAAGAGTAGGTGAGAGGATGGGAATTAGGGAGAAGAGGTTGTACACTTCACCCCCAGTTGCAACCCAAATAGCTAAATTTTTCATAATTCAAACAGCTACAAAAGAGGAATTTTCAAGGAACAGCCTCAAAGACAAATATAAATGATAAATGGGGTGTCAACCAAATTAAATGAAATACAAAACAATCAATGTGCACTATATACAGATGAACTCGCAAACTGGACATCAGTACCACACAAGAAACATAAAAATCTAAACAGAAAAATGAATGCTGCACTCCAAAAATAAGAATTATTTTGTCAAAACAATAAAATAATGGCAAACAAAACTAAGCCTAAGCACCAAATGTTTACATTAGGTCATTCTTCTTATTAGTTTTCCAAAACTCTTCATATAGTAAATTTTAAACAAACAGAAATCTACAAAATTTAAAAGTTATCTACATTCAAAATTAATGTAGAAAACAATGCAAAAACTGTTACAGGAAGGCCACAGCAAATTTTAACAGTACTTAAAAGATTGGCAGACAGTAAATCGTGCAGTTAAAATGTACCTTAAACACAACACACAACCTTAGACAGAAACAAAGTTTGTTAGGAAAACATCCAAAGCAATTGATGACACTGCATTCACAATGTATGTTATAATACCACTCTAGCTTCATTTCAAAGCTATGTGATAGAAAGGGAGGTGCTGTGCAGCTTGGCCGTAAGCATGATAGCTGAGTGGTCAAATGCATGTGTCTTGTAAGTGGACAAATATCAATAAACTGGCTACAAATGGCTAAATGATTAGGACCAATATAAGTTGGAATCCTTGATGTGAATGTTTCTTTTTTATCATTGTTACTTTAATAGCAATGCTTTATGTTTCCCTTGCAAAAGATGATTAATAATATTGTGACTGTGGGTTTGTAGAATTAAAAGTCCAATTTGCAGAAATTCAAAATGTTTTTCATTTCCATAGAAATACACTTTAGTCAAACCTTACAGTAGCAGAATTATGTCACATACAAAATTACAATCTTCCCAGTTCGCCGTTCAAAAACAAAGGTGCTCACTTTCAAAATACAGCTCAGGCACACGATTCAGTTCCGATTACACTCTAACTGCTGGCATGTCACAATTTCTTATATATATCTATTTTCGTATTTCTAGAATAAACAATATGGCACTAGAATCTTCGAGTTTCCTAACTATATCTGCGTCAGTAATCCTTTTGTCTCTGCTCTATCTTTATCTGGCTTGGCAAGTTCTTCATCTCGGCTGCACTGTCTCTTTGTGTGCATATGCCGCCAGTCACAACAATAATTTAAACACATTCGTTTACAAAAATGCCGATATTCACAAGTACAATACACGTCAGAAAGATGACTTTCACATTCAAACTTGTAGAACTGAAATCTTCAGATCTTGTGCTATCAATAACAGTATAAGATTATACAACAGGCTTCCAGAAAATATTAAACAAATGAAGAGCCTTATACATTTTGAAAAGGGAGTAAAACTCTTTTTACTGTAACATTCATTTCATTCTGTAAAAGAGTTTTTAAATGTTAATTAGTTTTAAGTGATTGTAAATAATGACAGTGGACATTAATGTCATGTTTATACCATGACGTGTCTGATATCAATGAAAAGGACAAAATAAACTGAATTAAATCATGAAGTAGAGTAAACTCCACATTTGTGAATAATTACTTTTATATAGCATTTCTCTATGGTCTTTATATAGTTTATATTTATTTTCTTTTTCTACTTTAGACTACTTTGGATCCTGTATCTGTTACAATTTTTAAGTCTTATGTAACTTTTTATATTTATCTTTGTATCTTGAACTGATGTGTCCTATAACATATGTATTATGTTCCAAAGGATGAAATAAATACAATACAATATAAAAACCAATTAACGTATTCTTGTCATTTTCAAAATA
>CM060950.1:445967809-446060309 GCA_030765055.1 Mantis religiosa
ACTTTTGTATATTTATTAAAGTGATTGCCTATAAACTTTCTTTTTCAAAATTTTCTGACCCACCCATATCATATATTCACCAATAACTAGTATAAAATATTATTCAGAAGAAACAACTGTTTACTTACACAGGCAAACACACGAGAAAAACTGGTATCGTTGGAGTCATAGTGGTCCCATCAGAAAACTTGGAACATCCCTTGCAATAAAAGGCTTAGTTCAGGATTATCTGTTCTGTATTACAGAAGTTATGATAAATTTTCTGAAAGCTTACAAAAAGGGGCATGGCAAAAACTTAACACCCACTAATAAATTAGCAAATTAGATATATAATATTCCTCCAATGAACTTTTTAACTATATATTTGTAATCTAGATGGATGACATAATAAAATGTAAAATAAAAGGGAATTTAAACCCCAAGTGCAGTATAATGTCACCTTAAGAATAGCTGCACGTCAAATTAAAGCTATATCAATTACTAAAATGTAGATAGCCACAGATAACACCCATTTATTGTGAAAAAAACAAAAACAAGTCCTAATTAATATATAAGAGAAATTACCTAGGCTCCCCTTACTTAAATCCTTTCATGGAAGTGTTGAAAACAGTGTTGTTGTATAAATTAAATTAATTGGGAGTCGATTAATGACACAAAACAACACTTACTTTTAAATTTTCCCGGAACCGGTTTCTGAGGCCTTCCCTCTATCTTCAGCTGGACATCGACTTCTTCTCATTGGTGTAGCTGGCAATATTTTGTCATCGGTCTCTTCTGGTGGCGGTTCGAGGAACTTACTTAACAAATCTTTCTGGGGGATGTCGAAATTGAATACTTTGTTCCTATTTTTTGAAATAAAGATTTGTTCCCATGTGGACAGTTCTTCTTTTCCTGTTGTATTTTTTAGTAATTTTGGTTCTGGATTTATGTTGTGGTTTATTTCCCCAAAATGCATGGCAACTGCTGATTTTTCTAATTGTTTGTATTTTATGTTCCTAAAGTGTTCCTTTGCTCTTGTTTCTAAACTTCTTTTGGTTTTTCCAATATAAATTTTACTACAGTTACAGCATTCAATTTGATATATACCAGATTTTTTGTTAGATGGAATAGCATCTTTGATGTTTGAGCAAATTAGGTTTTTTAAGGAGTAATGGTTCACTGGAGCTAGTTGCATGTTTTGTTTTTTGAAGACTTTTTTGAATTTATCAATGGCCCATGGATGGTAAGTGAATTTTTTGAAGATCATTTTAGTTTCTGTAGCTGAGAGGGTTGTGGTTTCCTTTAGTAGTTTCTTATTTTTTGCTAAGTTCACTTTTTTGTCTACTAGTGATTTGGGAAAGTCATTTTTCTGTGCTATTTCAATAATTTTGTTGTATTCTATTTTGTATTCTTCTTCAACATCCCTCTCACAGCAGAGGAACAAATCTTTATTTAAAAAAAATAGGAACAAAGTATTCAATTTCGACATCCCCCAGAAAGATTTGTTCAGCAAGTTCCTCAAACCATCACCAGAGGAGACCGATGACAAAATATTGCCAGCTACACCAATGAGAACAAGTCAATGTCCGGCTGAAGATAGAGGGAAGGCCTCAGAAGCCGGTTCCGGGAAAATTTAAAAGTAAGTGTTGTTTTGTGTCATTAATCGACTCCCAATTAATTTAATCCCCTTACTTAATTACTGGGATGTATGCAATAGAAACAAAAGAATCTCAAAACATAAGTAAAATACATACAGAAAGAAAATAATATACAAATATTGAAATTGAAAAAAATATTGCTTCTAAGATGGCCCCTCTCTCAAATAGAAATTAACCTAGAGGAGCAATAAATTTGAAATATCATAGCTAGAATACATAATGATAAAGTCAAACTAAAAGTATTAACATGCTCTCCAGAACTGGAAAGGTAATGTATTTATATAGACGGCTCCCTTACAGAGAAAACTAGGAATGCTGACCCCTGAATATACTGCAAACTCTTCAATTTACTACGTAGAAGATGAAGCTAGTTACAGTGAAGCTATAAGTATTGTAAAAATATAGCTATTTGTAACAAAAAGCTTCAGTTATCTCAAGAAAAATTATGTCGATTTTTCTTATTAGTTGAATTAGTTGAAGTTGAATTCAGAAACCCTTGTTCGCGTTGTCAGTCAAAGAAAATCACAGGAGAAAACAATTTCATAATTAAGGAAGTTACTATGTTATTATGCTTTAGCAGTATTACCAAAATCTGAAAAGGAAACCAACTTAAAAACAGAATCAAGTGCTGGCATTTCAAAATTCATTAAGAGATTTATTTTTAAATAAATATCTTTTCCCAAACCATTAAATCTATCAGGATATTTATTTGTTTTAATAATTTAACTTCAGGATATATGTTATAGTTAAATGACTAAAAATAATCTGCTACAGGCAATTTATCAGTTTGTTTATATTTAATATTACGAAAATGTTCTTTTGTTCTGGTTTCCAAATTACGTTTCGTCCTACTAATGGAAACCCGATCACAATTTAAACAATCAAATTGATAAATACTAGATTTTTATTAGGAATTTCATCTTTTTAGAGAAATGTAGTAAATTTTTGATACTACCAAAGTTATACCAAACTCTTCAAAAACTTTTCAAATTGCTTATTAAACCAAGATTAGGACTTAATAGTTGTTAAACTTCTTGTTTGGATCAAAATTTTTTAATTTTTAATAGTGATTATTTTCAACAAACTTCTGGCTTAGGAATGGGTAATCCTCTTTCACATTTTCCTGTGGATCTTTTTATGAGTTCTTTCAAAATGCAAGTCACTAAAGCATTCCCTTTGACTTTTAAAACCTGGTATGGATATGTTGATGATATTTTTGGTATTGTTCCTCATAAATAAATGATGTTTTAAAATTTCTAAATTTACAAGATAAAGCTATAACATTTACATTAGGAACTGAAATTAATGCTGTTCTTCCTTTTTTGCACTTGAAGATAGTAAGAAATAAAAATAAATTGGATTATGGTATATATAGGAAGTCTACTCATATGGATAATTACATAAATAAAAGTTTTAACCCTTTTCCACATTAATTCGTGTTCTAAATAGCTTGATTTATAGATTAATCAATATACCCTTGAATAAAGAGGAATTTAATAAACAATATAAACATATTGTTAATACGGCTTTAATCAATGGTTTTAATAAAGACTTTATACAAAAGAAGATTGAAATATTTAAGTATTCAAAAACTGTTAATAATCTTTCTACCCTTAAGAAAATAAAAGATGATTATAATTTTAAAAAATTCACTTACCATCCTTGATTTAATAAACAATTTCAAAAAGTTTTTAAAGATGTTGTATAGCTTTGGTTCCTCAAAACAAATATAGTATTACAAATGTACTACATTTCTCTAAAAAAGATGAAATTCCTAATAAAGAATTCTGGTATTTTTTGATCTGATTGTTTAAATTGTGATTGGGTTTACATTGGTAGGACAAAACGTAATTTGGAAACCAGAACGAAAGAACATTTTCATAACATTAAGTATAAAAAAACTGATAAATTGGCCATAGCAGATCATTTTCGGTCATTTAACCATAATATAAATCCTGAAGTTAAATTATTAAAACAGTTAAATTTACCGATAGATTTAATGATTTGGGAAAATATATTTATTTTAAAAAATAAATGTTACAAACGAATTTTGAAATACAAGCAGTTGATTCTATTCTTAAATTTATTTTGTTTTCAGATTTTGGTAATAGTGAAAAAACATAACATAGTAACTTCCTTAATGATGAATTTGTTTTCTCCTGTGGTTTTCTTTGACTGACGACGAGAACAAAAGTTCATGAAATCAATTTCAACTTCAAATAATTCAGCTAATAAGAAAAATCGACATCATTTTTCCTAAGAGAAGTGAATTTTTTGTTACAAATATTTATATTTGTATAATCTTCAATTTATATGGAAATATACATTTATATTTATAAAATTCAACAATTTTTGATAGCGAGATAATAGCCCTTAGTATCCCCTTAAAATAAATGTTTTAAGTATATTTTATACTTAACCAGGTAACCATATTATGCGATTCCAAATCTGACTTACAAGCAATAACAAAGCAATATTAAAAAATAGGATAAATAAAATTCTGCATTTCTTAAAACCGCTACAAAGTTTCAGCAGACAGCTAGTTAGTCCTACAATAGATCTCACATATATGGCATTAGCTAGAAATGAATAGATTGATATGTTCGCGAAAAAGGGAACAAAATTTAGAGTCAAGAATTAGTAAATTATCTCTTCATTTGCACAAATTACAAATTAACAATTATATAAAATCATTAAGATTTTCAAATGGCAAGTGGATATAAAATATGGAATATTGTCTTGAAAACAGGAAATATGTCCCTGATTAACGCTAAGAAATTCAGTAGCAACTGAGGAGTGTCTTTCAAAACTTGAAAGATGCACAAAATGCGTTTGTGAGAAAAATCGTCTTTTCTGTTTACTGGCAATGCTAATTAGTTAGCATAGCAAATAAATTAGTCATTAAATTCTCTTTCCTGAAACTGTCTCAATTAATGTGAAAAGAAGCAAATAGAATACTTTAACTAGTGCAAATTTTATGTTGGAAAATGCAAAGTTTTTTCAAAACCCGAAAAATGCTGATTAACTTTACTCTGTGAGCGAGATATTCACACATGTAGTTTTGTAATTTTTGTCATTTACTGTTTTTTACTTTTTATTTATGTATTTATTATTTTTAATTTATTTTTACCTTTTCGTAATACATAACATACAATACAACCAACATATTAATGTTTATAAGGATTAATTTATTAAGTATAAACTTAGAAACTAAATACTGCTACATTCACAATAATGATATAATATTTAGTTTTATCTATATAACATATTAAATTCATAAAAAGAAATTTCAAAAAATGTGAATAGGTAACCTTTAACATTTATTAGTTTCTTCTAGTACAGCTTTATAAAATTTGACAACTTTTACCGGAATTTCAAAAAATTGAGCTAAATTTTGATGCTTCCTGGCACTGAGCCTGAGATGTGTGTCGGTTAGTGCTATACAGAAAGAAAGATTGAAGTAGTTGTAAAATATGTATTTATATTATGAAAATGAGCAGACTGGTAGGTGTCTTAATCTTCTTTCGTTGCAAAAGTTGGTCCACAGTTTTCCGATATTAAGTTCAGGAAGTAAATATCTTCTCCTTTATTTTCCCCTTCCATAATGGCCTTCTCTACATCTGTACTTTTTTATGTCTTGCTTTATAGCATCAGAAATACCCTTCTGTAATTTTCCTGTTCTGTCACCTCCTCTGGTTTCCTTTGGCATATTCCCAGATAAGTAAAATGTTCTAGCCAGGAGAGACAATCTATCTTTTGACACCCCTGTGATTCCTTGGAAGCTTGGAGCACATATTGGTAATACTCAGCCATCATTAGTTCTCACACTGTGTTTAATGCTAACAGTCTGCTTTCTATTTGCAGCTTCTCTCTTCATCAGTCTGCAATTAAGAGATATAATACTCATATGTTTCATTAGGAATTTATCTTGATCTATTTTACTTAGCATGGAAAGATGATGGTGGAATCCACTTATATCATTATCAATTGTTGCTGTTTCCAAATGCTAGGCTCTGGCAATGAAACCATTCGCTCTCTTGCCCTCCAATATTTCTTTGTAGTGGGTCTGGCAGGTAGCACTTCACAGGTTAAAAGATGGTCTTCAGTAATTTCGTCTTCTTTGTTGTCAAATGCTAGGCTTTGGCAATGAAGCCATTAGCTCTCTTGCTCTCCAATATTTCTGTGTAGTGGGTCCGGCAAGTAGGGTTTCACAGGTTAGAAGATGTTCTTCAGTCATTTCCTCTTCTTTGTTGCACAGAGGACAATTTGGACTTGTATAAATTCCTATTCTGTGTAAGTGTTTTGCCAAATAATCAGGATCTGTAAGTAATCTAAAATTTGCAATTGCAGCTTTATGTGGGATTTCTGTAATAATTTCTGAATTTTTAATTAAAATGTTTCATTTTTTACCTTATCCTTGTTAGATATTGATTGATTTTGTTTCTTTTTATATTCGCTTTAGATTAATCTTTTTATGGATGTAAAGGGTAAGATTTTACTTTTGTTCTGAATTAAATTTGCACCTTTCTTGGCAAGAAAATCAGATGACTCATTTCCAACAATTCCACAATGTGCAGGTATTGACTGTAATAGAATTCTTTTCTGTAGTTTTTGAAGTTGTTGGATCATTTTGTGACATTCTTCAATTTAGATTGAGCTCATTTTATATGAACTTATTGCACATAGTGCTACTTTAGAATCAGAAAGTATGAGAGTACTTTTGAATTTATCTATGCTGTATAGAAAGTGTTGAAGTGAAATATGAATAGCCGTTACTACTGTAATATCGTTATAAGTCAATTGAGCTACATCACAGTGCTTAGGTGTTTTACTTTTAGAATTTTGTGGAGTGCACTTGAGACCATGTGAACATGAAGTTGCTGGAGTATGAGCTTTCCTTGACTTCCATTTTGATTTCCTTTCCTTGTTTTTGCAATTCCTACCTCCCGCACATTCGATGACTGGTTCAGTTTCAAAATCTGAGCTCCTGACAATTGTGCCTAGTACTGTGCAATGTCTCAACTAAAAAATAAAAATGCCATGTAAGTATAACAAAGCTTTCAAAAATGAATGTGAAGCACAAGCACACAAACTGAGTTTGATATTACTGCCAATCCTGCAGCAGTGTACAAAGTTCGCAGAAATGATTGAAAATTCCAAGAATCGCAATAGTGAGATGGCAGTGAATGCCAACATGTATTTCTTGTAATTGCTGGATCATAAAGTTATAAAATTGCATCTATCAACTTTTGTTTTAATTGAGCCAAGTGCATCTGTCAAGTTTTGACGAAACTGCTGATATTCCCTATCTTCTGCGCAGGACATGAATCAAATTTTGCAAAATCTGACTTCACAGAATGATGCAGAAGGTGAAAATTATGCCAATACCGTATATAACTCAATTTCCCAACACTTTGCATCTATCGAGTTTTGAAAGAAACACTCCTAAATTCCCCTTAACCAGTTGTAACTGCTTGGCTTATATACAATTCACCACAGTGCACCCTTTTCCAGCAACCAGACACCATTTGGACAGGGAACATTTACCAATGTAATAAGATACAATAATGTCACAAACTTCACCTATCCTTTTAAGAATTCTATTTTCTTAAAAAAATAAGTGTATGACAAATAACTATAGTTTACTATATATTACATAACTGTTGTTAGCTTCTGTGTAATGTGTATTAATTTACTATGTCGAGGAATTCCCCAAAAATATAAGGAGATATTCAAGTTCAACCAACATGCTATTATGCCTGACATCAGTTAACATGCCATATATTATTAGCATGCCAGAAGAAAAATGAATGAAGTCTAAGATCTAGAGCATTAGTTAAAACAAACAACAGTTTCATTATGACTTTAACTCCTACTGTCACTTCACTGCTAAAACTAGTAGCAATTTTCATTGTTACTCGAGATCCATCTGGCTTCAAGATCCATGGTTCAGATCCTGGCCTTGAAATTGAATTTTTCAGACTGACTCTACCTTTCATAGTGCATCCGACACACGGCTAGTGCTGTCACGTGAAAGGTTGAGGAAGGCTGGGAAATATAATAAATTTCAAACTTTACTTTTTGGATGATTATTTCCTTGGGCTTGACTGCCTTATAAATTTGAAATTATATAAATTCTCTTTCTTGACGGCAGCTTTGGAGCAGCTCAACATATAACAGGAATACTGAGGGTTACGAGTTCTGGTGACAAACCTCCAGGTTCGCTATGACAGCAGTTTCCTGTTGTCTACGTGGTGATTTGCATTGTGTTGAGCTGCACCCTGATCCTCACCCGTCAGTCCAGATATTCTTGAACAATTTGAATACTCTCTTCTAATTGAATGATGAAGCCTAAGCTCTGGGCATTGGCTTGCCTTATTTGGTGTTAGCGACGTCATGTTGGCAGGGATCCAATGGCCTATATAATAAGCCTTGGATCCTCACCAAAGAGAGTTACTTTTCGATCACCAGATGAGATTGTCACGCTGCCCATCAGCCCAAACGAAAGCACCACCGCAGGACCATCACACAACACAATCCTAAAACGTGAGCCCTGTATAGGGTCAAGCTAATTAAGAACATTGTTTAGTGATGAATTTGTGGCCCAACATTTCTTCCAGACGTTGACATGCCTTGTAACTGCTAACTATGGGACAGTCCAGAATAAATGGGCATCAGTTTCAATTAAGAGCTGCCTCTAACCCTCTTCACTCCATCATCCGATGAGCTATGTCCCGCAGTCACCACTCTCGGTAGTGACAGTATGAAGGAATTCCCATAGTGTCTATTGTTACACATGTTGCAGTTGAAATCATTGTAATTATTGCATACCTTTTGCGTTTTTTCATTGCTTGTTCACTACACACAAAAAATAGCACTTGCCACATGCCTGCCTCGGTAGCATAGATGGTAGCATATCTGCCTCATGTTCAAGAGGTCCCGAGTTTGAATCTCGGTCAGGGTGTGTTACCTGGATAAGGTTTATTCCAGGGTCTTCCCTTCTATCCCTATCTGGATAGACGAATGTCGGATAACTCTAAACTCCATGGATCCCGGACTCATTTGAGCATCGCTTCACCCATTTCATTCAGTGTCCGATATGACTTAACATTGGAGGACATAAATTACAACAACAAGAAATTGCCACATTTAGGTTTCCATTAATTTGCAACGTCTAATACTGGCAATTCCCCTGTGTCAATGACTTGCATCTCCACCAAACAATAATTGTTTTATTGCTGTTCTCGTGTTTGTGGGCATTCCATTCAGCTTCGGCATTCTTTGCTTCACGTGAGGCTTTATAGGTCCTTGTCCTAGATCTAACAAAAATTATCTCCTTCTATCATATGCAAGAACCTTCCAGTCCAGGCAGGATTTCTTATCTTCCACTAACGTAGGCATTTATGGTTGATGTATCAATCATGTTCAGTATACTTCTGTTGTATTTGTTAAGTACTGCTCCCAAACCTCTCTACAATAGAATCCAAAGGTTACAATGCTGTTATTGCTGCATGCAATGTGTATTTATACATGTATGTTTTCTTGTCACATAGTCATAGCATTCTATCATAAGTTTTTCGAGCAGTGTTGGTACGAAAACTACAGGAATTCATTGACAAATGGAGGTCCAGAATGCTTGTCTATCACTGCAGCAAATATATAAGTGGAGTAGAAATGGCGTGAGTTCTATGACAGGTGCTCTGGGTCCCGGTCAGGTATATGCATTTTGACACCAGAGTCTAGAAAGGCTGAAGCCAGTATGATAGAAAATTTCTGTGTTACAGTGGATAAAATAGTCACAAAATTGAAAATTAGTCATGGCTCAGCAGATCACATATTTCACAACGTGCTTAAGCATTGCAAGATATTTTCAAGATGAGTACCACTTCCATACTTTTCCCCTTTTTTCACGATCACCAGAACACATATTAAGTGATTACCACATATTTACACCTCTCAAAGAGGTGATGACAGAAAAGTAATTTCATTCTGATAAAGAGGTGCAGCAGGCAGTACACCAATGGCTGCACCCACAACCAAGATAATTATTTTTGTTCACAGAATGTGTGCACCTCCTTTGTGCTGGAGGAAGAGTGTAGAGTGATTGACTATGCGGAAAAATAATATACTGTGTTCTATTTGTGCTTCATAAAATATATTTTTTAAATAATTTTAAGATTTTCATATGATTCCACCTTGTATAATACATAAAGCTGAGCATATCTTTAATTTTGCAAACATTTGCTTTATTCTAATGAGTATAACAAGAGAAGTAAGTCCGCACCAGTTATTGGGGCATAGGTGGAACCGTTTACAGACCATTGATTAACCACATTTCTGACAAGGATCATGCAATAATAGTAAATAGTACTACACCTCCCTTTTATAATTCCTACTTAGAGTTTGTGGAATAAATAGTGATGCATGCATAATTATCAGGCATTCTGACAATGGTTTCTGGCCTATACTTACCCTCATCAGATGTTTCCTCACCAGATGTTTCCTCACCAGATGTTTCCTCACCAGATATTTCCTGACCAGATGTTTGCTCACCAGATGTTTCCTCACCAGATGTTTCCTCACTAGATGTTTCCTCACCAGATGTTTCCTCCTCAGAGGATGTTACTTCTGGAGTGTCACGTGGTGCACTTACACCAGAAGTTTGTGCAATAGGAAGGTGAAATTTAAGCTGCTTATCTGGTTCTGTAATAAACAACATAACCGCAATTAAACTTTGTACCTGCCAAAAATATCTTAAAGAGAATTGATCACCATTAAAATTATAATATTCAGTTATTTATCATCCCAAATATAAGTTCACTTTTATACAAAAATGTTAAGATCTGCAACAAATATTATGGTTTCTAAAATATATTTGGCCACCATACGGTTAGACCGCTTTTATCGACAAGGGAGCCGGTGGTGTGTCCCAGTTAAACACAAAGATGTATGAAAATAGTTTCACATTTGCTGGCCTACATCTTTACGATAAGCTACCTAAATCTATAAAAAAGATAGAACCACAACAGCAATTTCAGAAATTGTTATTAAACTTCCTTAGAGCCAATAGCTTCTACAGCATGTATGAATTTTTAAAATTTTAAATACTTAGGTAGCTACCTTAATTGTAAATATTGTACTTAGTTTTTAATTTGATGTGCCCTATAACATGTACATGTTTTAATGAACAAATCAATAAATCAAATCAATTAAGTAAAGTCAAAAGAGATTTGTGGTGGAGAACATTGTGCTGGGGCGGGTTTTCCCTGGGATCTCTGCTTTCACCTGCCATCTCATTTCACTGGTGCTGTATCTTCATCTCGTGTATCATCAGGGTCACTGCCTGCAGTGCCGCATGCAGTAAAAGCAGATGCTAAGCACTACATATTCATTCATTCATTTTAAATATAGGTTATTTGTAACTTTATCACTGTCCTATTATAGATAGAGTTAGTATTGAGTTCCATCAAAAGTTTTAAATCCAGCTATTTCTAAGAATATCCAACATAAAGGTTTTTGAAGAAATTCCTCCAAGTGTTAGAAAAAAGTATTACCGTATAGTTTCTCACAAATGTCCAAACAGTTTTGATTATAGTGTATGTCTGACAAATGACGTACGTATTACAATGAATATCATGAATTTTTTGTAAACAGCCTCTCAAGTTCCTGTGTTCTATACAATTTTTACCTTCTTTACTATATAGATTACATTGAATAGTGGAAGTATTAAATTCCACCAAAAAAACGATGTCGAATTTTCACCAGAAATGTATGTTTTGAGGTCTACTAAACTCACACTCTAGTCTTGTTTGATGTTAAGACACTATCTCCTATCATACCAGTAAAACAGCTCCCACCGTTGATAGAAAAATGGCTCAAATCTCTTGGAATGTAGTCACCTGAAATTTCAGATTACATCAAACAAACCAAATTATACATAGAACAAAATCTCTTCCAGTTTCAAACAAAATAGTTCAACCAAACTTCTGGCTTAGTAATGGGCAACCACCTATCACACTTCCTGGCCGATTTTACATGATTGCATTGGAAATAGGGATCACCAAAATTTTTCCTTGCATGTTCAAACTCGATTAATGATATGTAAATGACATGTTTGCAATGGAACCAAATAAACATATCAGTGATGCACTAAAACATGTAAATATCCAAGAAAGAAGCATCAAGATCACTGTAGAAATAGAAAAAGATGTGTATTTGCCATTTTTCTATCTAAAAATAATCAGAAATAAAAAGAGAATAAACTTTGGCATTTACAGAAACAAACACAGACAGAATACTACAGAAAAACTAATGGCTACAACTCAGCAATGAAGAGGAAGCTAATAGAGGTAACCATAACCCTCTCAGCTACAGAAACTAATATGAATTTAAAAAAAAATTCACTTACCATCCATGGGCCTTTGATAAATTCTCAAAAGTCTTCGAAAAGAAAACATTCAACTAGCACCAGTCAAATATTACTCCTTAAGAAACCTAATTTGCTCAAACGTCAAAGATGCCATTCGATCTAACATAAAAATCTGTTATATATCAATCTGAACGCTGTGACTGTGGTCATATTTATATTGGTAAAAACCACAAGAAATTTAGAAACAAGAGCAATGGAACACTTCAGGAACACAAAAATACAAACAATTAGAAAAATAAGCAGTTGCAACACATTAAAAAAAAAAAAGAAGCAGTATAAATCCAGGACCAAAACTACTAAAACATACATCAGGAAAACAAGAATTGTCCACATGGGAACAAATCTTCATTTCAAAAAAATAAGAACAGTGTATTGAATTTCGAGATCCCCCACAAAGGTTTGTGAACCACCACCAGATGTGACTTATGACAAGATATCGCCAGCTGCACCACTGAGAACCAATTTATATCCAGTTGACAATAAACGCAAATTGTCTCTGAAACATGTTCTGGCAAAATTAAAGAGTAAGTGTTCATTTAGTGTCATTAATTGACTCCCTTTAAATTTCATTTATTACAGCATCACTGATTTCAACACTTCCAAGATAGGAATAATAACAAAAGATTAGTTATGGCAGAAGTTCAATTACTTTAGGATAATGGCAGATCCTTAAAAGGATAAGGAAGAGTGAGTTTCTATGGAAATGACATGACCACACCTCTTTTAGGCTGCACAACATATCTTCTGCCAATTAGGTGAGCCATTTCTCTCACCCCTCATCTACGTTCTGCAAGAAAGTTTACTGTGTTGTTATGTTTATGCATGTGTTATGCAGAGGATAAGTGTTTTGTTCTCTTCGCCATTTATAATCTAAGCAGACCTATTTGTTTGGTTATAGTTTAACTTTTTTAAAAGGTGGTTTCTTTATTAAATAATCAGTCATTTCATTAGTGTAGAAATAGGTTATCCAGGTCATCAGTGATTTAGTGTGGTTATTAGTATGACAAAATGTCCCAAACTACCGGCACCATTCAAAAACGAGGTAGACAAGGAACTCACTCCTCAAAGACAAATTATTTAAAAGCAGGACAGAGATCTGCACTAAACCAACAAGCAAGAGAATTCTGTGTGCTGTGTATATGCTTTGAAAAAAGAAATGAAAAGAAAGGAAATAGAGGATACAGTTACTGCTATCTTGTTGCATCAAAGCACAGCTAAATATTCTAAACCTTTAGAAATAGATCTTCTTTGTTAAACTTATAGTAAGTATTCCTCAAGATAAAAAGCACATCCGGAATTCACTTGTTTTGAAGAACCTGGGAGCTTTGTACTTATACTGTAATAAAGCATATAGAGAAAGCGATGTTCTAAAAACAATTCTATTATTCGTGTGGTCAGGAAATTTTTTCAGTAGACTATTATATATACTGCCAAAGAGTATACTAGACTTCCCTTACTTATTCTTAATCCTGGCTTTCTAAGAAACACTCCAAGAAACAAAGAATTTAAACTCTACTGAATATTTTCAGCATTGCATCAGTTTCATCTATACATTTCCTTAACGAGTATGGTTCTAAACTGTTCCCATGTGTTAGGTTTATAAAGCTACCTTTGCTATTTTAAACAGTCTCTTATGTAACCAATGAGCGCACCAAGGCATTCAGCAGCGGCAACATCACTTTCCCTATCGCTACTCCATCCCGATGTATTTCTTTAGCATTATTACAATATTGTTGTCTGCTCTATGGTGTCGCCAGATTTTTATCTTCATTGATCATTCTTGTATCTAATGAACTCATGAAGAAATCTGTGAGTACTGTAGAAAGTGGCTTACCCATTGTTAGTCCTGAAGTTTGTCGCTAAGTAATACTTAAAACAAAACTGAAAGAAGCTTCTCTATGCATAATTTTATGTGGTTAGTGTATTGTGACAATGATGCTTATCTTGCTTCAAACTTCTTTATTTTCACAAAAGTCATTTGCACACAATGCTTACTTATAATCACCTTCTATTTTACACAATCACACAACATTAGCACATCTCTTTGATATTTTCTTATGCCTCTTTAGCATTCAGAAAATTGCTCTGCTAATAATCTTTCCAACATACACACAGGTCCATCTCCTACATTGAGCCACATGCTAAATCGGAATACAACCTCAATATTTAAACATAAACTGCTTCGCTGCATGTTCCACAGCCACTGATTCCTCACCAGAGAGCTGTCAGAACTTGTCTGAGAACTTTTCTGAGTAGTAAAGGTACAAAATCTACAGGAATCCATTGCCAAATGAAAGCTCCGGAATGCTTGTCTATTACTGCAGCAAATGTGTAAGTGGAGTAGAAATGGCGTCACATCTATGACAGGCGCTCTGGGTCCTGGTCAGACATATGCATTTTGAAACCAGAGTCTAATAATGCTGAAGCCATTAGGATAGGAAATGGCTGTGTTACAGTGGATAAAATAGCCACAAAAGTGAAAATTAGTCATAGCTCAGCACATGACATCTTTCACAATGTGCTTAAGCTTTGCAAGATATTTTAAAGATGAGTAGCACTTTCATACTTGTCCCCTTTTGTAATGATCACCAGAACTCACGCCAAATTGCACGTTGTAAACCTCTATTTATAAAATAAGAATTATGACTGTGATAAATGTATATATTTATAATACTCTCATCTATGTAAAAAGTAACTTAACCGACCAGCTATTCAGGCAGGTTATTCATAATTATAATACTAGGTTTAATTATAAACTCAATATACCATATAATAGATTAACTAAAACCTCTAACAGCTTTGAAGTATTGAGCATTAAACTATATAATCGATTACCTTTAGAATTAACTGAATTATCAGGTAATACATTTAAATGCAAATTATATGAATGGTTAGTTTCCAAACATTGTTATTCAATACAGGGATACTTTAACAGGTGTAGTTAGGCTTTGGCTTATGTCATGAAGAATTCTTATTTCCTCATTTTATTTTAAGTCTCTGTATTTGTATATCTAATGTAAGTATTTTGTTGATTTTTTTTTATCTTCACTGTATTATAACTGTATTAATTTGTACACTACTTTTGACTTTGTCTATTGCTGTAATAAGCTCAATGACAATAAAATCATTATTCAATTGACTACCACATATTTACAACTCTCAAATAGGTGATGACAGAAAAGTAATTTTATTCTGATAGAGTGCTGCACCAGGCACTACACCAGTGGCTGCAACCACAATGGAAATAATTATTTTTGTTCAGGGAATGTGTGCACTTCCTGTGTGCTGGAGGAAGTATGTAAAATGATCGACTATGTTGAAAAATAATATACTGTGCTCTACCTTTGCTTCACAAAAGACATTTTTTAATTTAATTTAAGATTTTCATATGATTCCAGCTTGAATAATACATAAAGCTGAGCATATCTTTAATTTTGCAAACATTTGCTTTATTCCAGTGAGTATAACTAGAGAAGTAAGTCTGCACCAGATATTGGGGCATAGGCGACACCATTTACAGAGCAATTATTAATCACACTTCTTACAAGGATCATGCAATGAAAAGTAAATACTACTACACCTCTTTTTATAGCTCTTATATAGAATTTGAGAAATAAATAGTGGCACTTGTGTAATTACCAGGCATTTTATCAGTGGTCTTCTTGCTGTACTTCTTAACAGATGTCTTCAAGTGAAATGTCCCTTCTGATGTGCCACGTGGTGCACTTACATCAGAAGGTCCTGCTATAGGATGTTGAACTTTGAGCTGCTTATCTGGTTCTGTAATAAACAACATAACCGTCATTAAACATTGTACCTGCCAAAAATACCGTTAAGAGAATTGACCACCATTGAAATGATAATATTCAGTTATTTGTCATCGCAAAAATATAAGTTCACTTTTATACAAAAATGTTAAGATCTGCAACAAAGTTTATGGTTTCTAAAATATATTTGGCCACCAATATGGTTAGACCACCTTTGTCCCCAATTCAGCCTGTGGTGTATCCCAGTCAAACACAAAAGAGACTTGTGGTGGAGAACATGGTGCTGGGGCGAGTTTTCTCTGGGATCTCTGATTTCCCCCGCCATTTTATTCTACCGGAGCTCCATCTTCATCTCATGTATGATCAGTGTCACTGTCTGCAGTGCCACAGGTAGTAAAAGTGGGTGTTAAACACTACACATTCATGAATTCTAAAATATAGGTTTATATGTCACTTTCACAATCACTGTCCTATTGTAGATACTGAGTTCCATCAAAAGGTTTAAATCCAGCTATTTCTAAGAATATTTAAATAAACGGTTTTAAATAAGTTCCTCCAAATGTTAGAAAAAAGTATTACTCTTTAGTGTCTTAAAAATCACCAAACAGTTTTGGTTAAGATGTATGTGTGACAAGTGACATACGTATTACAATGAATATCATGAAAGTTTTGTAAATAGCCTGTCAATTTCTTTTCTTCTATACAATTTTTACTTTCTTTACTACATAGATTACATAAAGTAGTGAAAGTACTATATTCCACCCCCCCAAAAAAAAGATGATGAGTTTTTGCCAGAAGTGCATGTTTTGAGGCCTTCTAAACTAACACTCTAGTCTTGTTTGATGTTAAATCACTTTTTCCTAGAAGAGCAGTAAAACAACTTCCACCGTTAATAGAAAAATGACTCACATCACTTGGAATGTCATCACCTGAAATTTCAGATTGCATCGAAGTAACCAAATTATGCAGTAAACAAAATTTTTTCCAGTTCCAAAAAAAATATTTCCACCAAACTTCTGGCTTAGCAATTGGCAACCACCTATCACCCTTTCTGGCTTATCTGTATATGATTGCATTAGAAATAAGGATCACCAAAGGTTTCCCTTGGATGTTCAAACTCTGGCAACGATATGTAAATGACATCTTTGCAATGGTACCAAATAAACACACCAGTGATGCACTAAAACATGTAAAGATCCAGGAAAAAAGCATCAAGATCACTGTAGAAATAGAAAAAGATGTGTATTTGCTATTTTTGTATCTAAAAAGAATCAGAAATAAACAGAGAATAAACTTTGTCATTTACAGAAAACAAACAGACAGAATACTACAGAAAAACTAATGGCTACAACTCAGCAAAGGAGAAGAAGCTAATAATGGTAAACACAACCCTCTCAGCTACAGAAACTAATATGAATTTCAAAAAAATTCACTTACCATCCATGGGCCTTTGATAAATTCTCAAAAGTCTTAAAAAAGAAAACATTCAACCTGCACCACTATTACTCCTTAAAAAACCTAATTTGTTCAAATGTCAAAAATGCCATTCGATCTAACATAAAAATCTGGTATATATCAATCTGAATGCTGTGACTGTAATCATATTTATATTGGTAAAACCACAAGGAATTTAGAAACAAGAGCAATGGAACACTTTAGGAACACAAAAATACAAACAACTAGAAAAATAAGCAGTTGCAACACATTTTTTGAAAAAAAAAGACCACAGCATAAATCCAGGACCGAAACTACTTAAACATACATCAAGAAAACAGAATTGTCCACATGGGAACAAACCTTCATTTCAAAAAATAAGAACAATGTATTCATTTTTGACATCCCGCACAAAGGTTTGTGAACCACTACCAGAGGTGACTTATGACAAAATATCGCCAGCTGCACCACTGAGAACCAATTGATATCCAGTTGACAATAAAGACAAGTTGTCTCTGCAACAGGTTCTGGCAAAATTTAAGAGTAAGTGTTGTTTAGTGTCATTAATTGACTGCCTTAAAATTTAATTTATCAAAACAACACTGTTTTCAACACTTCCAAAGCAAGAATTATAACAAAAGATTAGTTATGGCAGAAGTTCAATTACTTTATGATCCTGGGAGTTCCTTAAAAGGATACGGGAGGGTGAGTTTCTATGGCAATGACATAGCCACACCACTTTTAGGCTGCACAACATATCTTCTGCCAATTAGGTGAGCCACTTCTCTCACCCCTCATCTACGTTCTGCAAAAAAGTTTACTGTGTTGTTATGTTTATGCATGTGTTATGCACAGGATAAGTGTTTTGTTCTCTTCACCATTCAAAATCTAAGCATACCTAATTGTTTGTTATAATTTAACTTCTATAAAAGGTGGTTTCTTTATCAGATAATCAGTAATTTGATTAGTGTTGAAATAGATTATCAGTGTTTTAGTGTGGTTATTAGTATAAGGACACAATGTCCCTAACTACTAGCACCATTCAAAAATGAGGTAGACAAAGAACTCACTCCCCAAAGACAAATTTTTAAAAGTAGGACAGAGATCTGCACTAAACCAACAAGCAAGAGATTTCTGTGTGCTGCGTAAATACTTTGAAAAAAGAAATGAAAAGAAAAGAAATAGAGGATACAGTTACTGCTATCTCCTTACGTCAAAGCACAGCTAAACAATATAAACTTTTAGAAATAGATCTTCTTTGTTATACTTATAGTAAGTATTCTTCAAGATAAAATGCACATCCTGAATTCACTAGTTTTATAGAAGCTATGAGTTTTGTACTTTTACTGTAAGATAGCATATAGAGAAAGCAGATGTTCTGAAAACAATTCTATTATTTGAGTGTTCAGGAAATTTTTTCATAGACCATTACATATAATGCCAAAAAGTATACTACACTTCTCTTACTTATTCTTAATCCTGGCTTTCTAAGAAACACTCCAAGAAACAAAGACTTTAAACTCTACTGAACATTTTCAGCATTGCATCAGATTCATCTGTACATTTCCTTAACGAGTATGGTTCCAAACTGTTCCCATGTTTTAGGTTTATAAAGCTACCTTTGCTATTTTAAACAGTCTCCTCTGTACCCAATGAGCGCACCAAGGCATTCAGCAGCGGCAACATCACTTTCCCTATTGCTACTCCATCCTGATGTATTTCTTTAGTATTATTACAATATTCTTGTCTGCTCTATGGTGTTGCCAGATTTTGATCTTCAAAGTAAAGCCTTTGATCATTCTCGTATCTAATGAACTGATGAAGAGATCTGTGAGTACTGTAGAAAGTGCGTTACCCATTGTTAGACCTGAAGTAGTACTTAAAACAAAACTGAAAGAAGCTTCTCTATGCATAATTTTATGTGTTCAGTGTATTGTGACAATGATGCTTACCTTGCTTCAAACTTCTTTATTTTCACAAAAGTCGTTTGCACACAATGCTTACTTATAATCACCTTCTATTTAACACAATCACACAACATTGGCACATTTCTTTGATGTTTCCTTATGCCTCTTTAGCATTCAGAAAATTGTTCTGCAAGTAATCCTTCCAACACACATACAGGTCCATTTCCTACATTGAGCCACATGCTAAATCGGAATACAACCTCAATATTTAAACATAAACTGCTTCGCTGCATGTTCCACAGCCACTGATTCCACACCAGAGAGCTGTCAGAACTTGTCTGAGAACTTTTCTGAGTAGTGAAGGTACGAAATCTACAGGAATCCATTGCCAAATGAAAGCTCCGGAATGCTTGTCTATCACTGCAGCAAATGTGTAAGTGGAGTAGAAATGGCGTCACATCTATGACAGGCGCTCTGGGTCCTGGTCAGACATATGCATTTTGAAACCAGAGTCTAATAGTGCTGAAGCCATTAGGATAGGAAATGGCTGTGTTACAGTGGATAAAATAGCCACAAAAGTGAAAATTAGTCATAGCTCAGCACATGACATCTTTCACAATGTGCTTAAGCTTCGCAAGATATTTTAAAGATGAGTACCACTTTCATACTTGTCCCCTTTTGTAATGATCACCCGAGCTCACACCAATTGACTACCACATATTTACACCTCTCAAATAGGGGATGATAGAAGATTAATTTTATTCTGATAGAGTGCTGCACCAGGCACTACACCAGTGGCTGCAAACACAATGGAAATAATTTTTTTGTTCGGTGAATGTGTGCACTTCCTGTGTGCTGGGGGAAGTGTGTAGAGTGATCGACTATGTTGAAAAACATTATATTGTGTTCTACCTTTGCTTCACAAAAGAAATTTTTTAATTTAATTTAAGATTTTCATATGATTCCAGCTTGATATTACATAAAGCTGAGCATATCTTTAATTTTTCAAACATTTGCTTTATTCTAGTGAGTATAACTAGAGAAGCAAGTCCGCACCAGACATTGGAGCATAGGTGACACCATTTACAGAGTACTTATTAATCACACTTCTTACAAGGATCATGCAATGAATAGTAAATAGTACTACGCCTGTTTTTATAGCTCTTATATAGAATTTGTGAAATAAATAGTGGCACTTATGTAATTACCAGGCATTTTATCAGTGGTCTTCTTGCTGTACTTCTTAACAGATGTCTTCAAGTGAAATGTCCCTTCTGATGTGCCACGTGGTGCACTTACACCAAAAGGTCCTGCTATAGGATGTTGAACTTTAAGCTGCTTATCTGGTTCTGTAATAAACAACATAACCGTCATTAAACATTGTACCTGCCAAAAATACCGTTAAGGGAAATGACCACCATAGAAATGATAATATTCAGTTATTTGTCATCCAAAATATAAGTTCACTTTTATACAAAAATGTTAAGATCTGCAACAAATATTATGGTCTCTAAAATATCTTTGCCCACCAATATGGTTAAACCACTTTTGTCCCCAATTCAGCTTGTGGTGTATCCCAGATAAACACAAGAGACTTGTGGTGGTGAACATGGTGCTTGGGCGAGTTTACTCTGGGATCCCAGGTTTCCCCCGCCATTTTATTCCACCGGAGCTCCATTTTCATCTCATGTATGATCAGTGTCACTGTCTGCAGTGCCACATATAGTAAAAGCGGGTGTTAAACACTACACATTTATGCATTCTAAAATATAGGTTTATGTGTAACTTTCTCAATCACTGTCCTATTGTAGACAGAGTTAGTACTGAGCTGCATCAAAAGGTTTAAATCCAGCTATTTCTAAGAATATTTAAACTAACGGTTTTAAAGAAATTCCTACAAATGTTAGAAAAAAAATATTACTTTTTAGTATCTTAAAAATGTCCAAACAGTTGTGGTTTAAGATTTTTGTGTGACAAATGACATACGTATTACAATGAAAACAACGAATGTTTTGTAAATAGCCTATCAAGTTCCTTTCCTCTATACAATTTTCACCTTCTTTACTACATAGATTACATAAAGTAGTGGAAGTACTATATTCCACCAAAAAAAAGACAACGATGTCGAGTTTTTGCCAGAAGTGCATGTTATGAGGTCTTCTAAACTAACACTCTAGTCTTGTTTGATGTTAAATCACTGTTTCCCAGCAGAGCAGTAAAACAACTTCCACCATTAATAGAAAAATGACTCAGATCACTTGGAATGTCATCACCTGAAATTTCAGATTGCATCGAACTAACCAAATTATGCAGTGAACAAAATTTTTTCCAGTTTCAAACAAAATATTTCCACCAAACTTCTGGCTTAGCAATTGGTAACCACCTATCACCCTTTCTGGCTTATCTGTACATGATTGCATTAGAAATAAGGATCACCAAAGGTTTCCCTTGGATGTTCAAACTCTGGCAACGATATGCAAATGACATCTTTGCAATGGTACCAAATAAACCCATCAGTGATGCACTAAAACATGTAAATATTCAAGAAAAAAGCATCAAGTTCACTGTAGAATTAAAAAAAAGATGTGTATGTGCCATTTTTATATCTAAAAAGAATCAGAAATGAAAAGAGAATAAATTTTGTCATTTACAGAAAACAAACACAGACAGAATACTACAGAAAAACTAATGGCTACAACTCAGCAAAGAAGAAGAACCTAATAAAGGTAACCACAACCCTGTCAGCTACAGAAACTGATTTGAATTTCAATAAATTTACTTACCATCCATGGGCCTTTGATTAATTCACAAACGTCTTCAAAAACAAAACATTGAACTAGCACCAAGAAACCATTACTCCTTAAAAAAACTAATTTGCTCAAACATCAAAGATGCCATTCCAACTAACATAAAAATTTACCATATATCGAACTGAATGCTGACTGTAGTCAAGTTTATATTGGAAAAACCAATAGAAATTTAGAAGCAGGAGCACTTTAGGAGCATAATATACAAACAATTAGAAAAATCAGCAGTTGGTACACATTTTTGAAAAAAAAACCACAATATAAATCCAGAAGCAAAACTACTAAAACATACAGCAAGAAAAAGGATTTGTCCACATGGAAACAAATATTCATTTAAAAAAATCAGAACAATGTATTCAATTTCGATATGCCCCACAAATAATTTTTCAGCAAGCTCCTTGAACCACCAGCAGAGGAGACCTATGACAAAATATCGCCAGCTATACCACTGAGAACTAGTCGATATCAGGTTGACAATGGAGGAAAATATTCTCTGAAACATGCTCCGGAAAAATTTAAAAGAAAGTGTTGTTTAGTGTGACTAATTGACTGCCTCTAAATTTAATTTCTTAGAACAGCACTGTTTTCAACACTTTCAAGAAAGGAATTATAACAAAAGATTGGTTATGGCTGAGTTAAATTACCTTAGGATGCTGACAGTTACTTCAAAGGATAAGGGAGGGTGAGTTTCTATGGCAATGACATGGCTGCACATATTTTAGTCTGCACAACATAACCTCAGCCCATTAGGCGAAATAATGATGATGATGATGATGATGTGTATGAGGGCGCTCAATTGCAGAGGTTATCAGCACCCTTTAAAAATAAGTCATGGTAAAAGCCATATATAAATGGTTCTAAAAGTCTATACAGGTGCAAATAAACTTACTAAAATCACATGTGCATAGCAAAAACCAAACAAAATATATATATCCAAAATTCCCAAAAATCTGTTCGCCAAATTCTAAAGTCTAACCTAGAAAAGAATCTAAAAGCCTTCTCCACTGCTTTCATGTAATTCGCCATCATTTCTGCAAAGCTGGCCGGCAGCTGCAGATACGCCCTTTTCGTGTGCTAGTCAAAAACACTCTAGCAGCACGTGTCGGAGAGATAACGCTTTGTTGCAAAACGGACAGACTGGAGCAGGCTCTTTTTTAAATAGAAAACTAGGGGTAAAACGCGGTACCCAATGCGTAACCAGGCCAAACTCACCTCCTCACGAAGAGATGAATGACAGGAGGTAACCCAGGGAATCGGAGGTTCTTTCACAGATCTAAGTTTATTTTTGCGGAGAGCCGACCATTCTTCAGGACAGCAGGTTTGCACAATTCTCCGCAATATGGCCCTAAAATCTTCCGATGTCACATATGGTACTCGAATCCTGGGATTCATGGTAGCCGTCTTGGCTGTTGAATCCGCCATTTTATTCCCCCGCAAGCCTACGTCACCAGGGATCCATGCACACACCACGCCAACGTCCGAGGCGTGTAAAACGTGGAGGGCATTCTGGATAAGCTGCACCATAGGGTGGTAGTTGTACAGCTGCCGTAGGCTTTGAAGTGCACTGACGGAATCACTCAGGATTAAGCAGTTCCCCAACTTTCGTCGACGTACGTGTAAAATGGCTCGGTATATTGTATAAAGCTCTGCAGTATAAATGGAAGTGCTAGTATGGAATCAAAATGTATACGGTTCGGCTCCACACACATAAGCACCACTAACACCATTCGAGCTTTTGAAGCCATCAGTATAAATCATAAAATGTTCCTCACAACGCGATTAAAATTCTAAAAACAAGTGCGAATACTAGACATAGACATAGTAGATTTATCGCATTTAGTCATGCCTAGATCTAAGTTGGACGCTCTGCATAACCAAGAAGAGTATGCCCTCTCCCCCTTAGGATACATCTTGGGCATTTCAGTATCAAGCTTTCTAAGCAGCTCCCGCAATCGAAAATCAGGTGGCTTTGGTTTAACATAAGTGTTCCTATAACGCGCGTCCATTAAGGTGTTGAATAACGGCGTAAACGTTGGATGTGTGGGCATGCACTTAAGTCCGCAGCCATAATTTGCTAAAAATATGTTGCGCCTGTACTGCAGAGTAGGTTTTACAGATTCGACATACAGACTTAGAACAGGGCTTGTTGGAAATGCCCCAACCGCTATACGTATGCCACAATTATGAACTGTGTCTAAAGTCTTCAGCACAGATGGTCGTGCTGAGCCATAAACAATACTACCTTAATCTAATTTGGAACGGACGAGTGCGCAATAAAGTCGCAATAGCAAAGGGCGATCCGCTTCCCACAATTTTCCATTAGTACCCGCAAAATATTTAAAGATCGGTCACATCATGCTTTCAGTTGTGCTATATGCGATAACCAAACTAATTTTTCTATCAAATTCCAATTCAAGGAACCTAGTTTCATCTGCAAAAGGTAGCAGTTGTGCGCCTAAGCGAAACCATGGAGGTAATCGACTCTGACGGCGCCAGAAGTTAAACCAGATGTTTTTCTCAGTGGAGAATCGGAAGTTGTTTTTTAAAATCCAATTCTTAAGGCTGTCTAAGGTGGTCCGTAGACAACGCTCTAAAAACGGAGTGCGCTGAGATGTACAGTAGATGGCAAAGTTGTCTATAAATAGGCATGATGACACCCCCGGAGGTACACACTTCAAGATAGAACTAAGCGCAATAGGAAATCCCGTAAGACTTAGTACCGATCCCTGTGGTACATCTTTCTCTCGAACAAAAAGGTTAGAAAAAACCGAGGCAACCCTTACTCGGAATACGCGGTCTTTCAAGAATTCCTGAAGGAAGAGCGGTAAGCATCCACGTATATTCCAGCTGTGCAGAGTGCGCAGCAACCCTCCCCGGCAATAGTATCATAAGCCTTTTCAAGGCCAAAAAATGTTCCGACCGTTTGCCAGTTTTTAAGCAATCCGTTCAAAATCTGTGCCGACATGGACACAAGATGATCCACCGTTGAACGGCGTCGTCGAAAACTGCATTGGATATTACTGAGTAGGCTGTGTGCTTAGAGCCACCATACCAACCACCCATTTATCATGCACTATATCACCTTGCACACGCAACTGGTGAGGGAAATAGGACGGTAGCAATAAGTTATGTGACGGTCCTTCCCAGCTTTCAAGATGGGTATAATGGTGGCTTCTCGCCACTTGTCAGGAAACGTGACATCAACCCAGACACGGTTATAGACCTCAGCAGGAATGCCTTACCTTCAAGTGAGAGATGTTGTAACATCTGAACGTGGATTCCGTCCGTTCTTGGTGCTGACAGTCGCGAAGATGAAAGAGCGTGTTCTAACTGTGCCAAAGTGAAGAGACGGTTATAATCTTCAAGTTTTGTGGAGCTAAACACGCAAACGTTGGGTTTCTACCTCATTCTTATTCAAGATGCACTCAGGAACATAATTACTTGAGCTAGACACTTGAGCGAAGGCACAGACGAAGGTGCTAGCCACGTCAAACGGATCAACAACTCCTGCAGATGTTTTCACACCAGTGATTGGCAAGTGGGTCGATTTTCCGGCCACGCACCTTAACTTATCCCATACAACAAAGGAAGGTGTACGTCTGTTAAAGGATGGTAAAAAATTGTGCCATGAGGTCCTTTTGCAATCCTTAATGATTTGTCTATACTTGGCACGTACTTTCTTGTACTCTATTAGGTTACTTAGGTTAGGGTGTCGTTGGAATACCCTTAGAGCGCGTCTTCGAGCACGATTAACATACCTGCAGTCTTTCGTCCACCATAGGAGAGGAAAACGACTGGGGTGGGAGTTCGAACGTGCAATTGAATATTCTGCAGCGGTAAGTATTTTCTCCGTGAGATGATCAACCAAATTATTCACAGAATCGTGCTCGTTGTAATTAAAAACCGCCAACTGGGTGTAAAGGTTCCGGTGGGCACGATCGAAGTGCCAGCTAGCTGTACAGGAGGGAGACACATCTTGTGCTAAGAGACTAAGAAGACATGGAAAGTGGTCACTGGAATGTAAATCAGAGATGACGTTCCACTGTAATGAAACTGCTAACTGGGATGAACAAACTGCTAAATCAATATGGGAATAGGTTTTAAAGCAGCCTGAATGGAACGTTGGCTCTCCAGTGTTCAGGAGAACCATCTAATTGCTCTCCATGAATTTTGCAATGAGATTGCCTCTCGAACATGCCCAATTTGAGCCCCAAAGCGGGTGATGGGCATTTAAGTCTCCCACTATGAGAAGCGGTGTTGATAGTTGGGAAACCAGATCTTCAACATCAGTTAACGAGGGGTCATCAGATGGAGATTGGTACACATTGCAAATGCAAAACTCGATTGATGGCAGCTTAAACCCTACAGCTACAGATTGGATGGCAGATTGCATCTGAATCGGATCCACAAATATGACATCCCTGAGGAGCATCATAGTGCCCCCGTGAGAGGGAATGCCCTCCTATGTTTCAATATCACAACGCACGGGTGAGTAGCGTCTGATTTTAAAATTGTCGGGTGGTCGTAGCATAGTCTCTTTTAAGCATACCAATAAGGGGTCATGCTTATTGAGCAAAAGTTCCAGTTCTGGTCAATGAGCTCTTAACACTCGTAAGTTTCATTGTAGGATAGCAATGGCGATAGTAGTGGGATATGATGTCAAATAAATACGCACATTACGGCGATTTTAGCAATGGTTGCATCAATTTCCCCTTTTTCTTGGGCGTTGGGTTAGTTTCTGCAGGCTTATCCTGCCTCTTCTTTGCTGCCGATACAGCAGCATGTTCAGGTAATTCCTGCTCCATATCTTCTATGGAAGAGGACTGTCTTCCTTCTGCAAATTTCGGTTCGAGAGGCTCGAACCGATTGGAAATTACGACCGACGAAGATGATTGTCGCCTCTCCAGATTATGTCTCCGAAGATGATCTCGGAGTTACTCTTGGACTTCTCTTTCCGTTGGTCTTTTTGGGAGCAGTTTTTGCGCTTTTTTCAGAAAGGCAGTTCTATCATACTGGGTCTTGAACTTTATTTCTGGTGCATGATACGTTACGGACAATATGGTATTGTTGCTAGACGTCGATGGTTTGTCAGGCGACTTAACTGAGATGTTCTTATTTGCAATAGCTTTATGTGGTGTGGACGGAGCTGTACGTGTTATTGGCGATGCTTTTGGTTGCGATCTAGGCCTTCTCTGATATATTCGCCCTGTTTATATCACGTGTTTGAGTACCAGCTTCCGGTTTTGTTGACGGGGTAGCCGCCACAGAGCTGTAGGTAGGGGAACTGGTTACAGAGGGCTTGTGGATAGGAAGAAGTTTCCGGGATTCTGAAAAGGATACCTTCCCTTTAATCCGGATCTCCTGAATAGCTCACTCTTTAATATAACGGGGACATTCTCGTGAAATGGATGGATGTTCACCACTACAGTTAATCCATGCTGGAGGAGATGTACATGCATTTTCATGCCTGACGTCTCCACAGCTGACATATGTAGGTACACCTTTATAGAAGTCACTAGTGTGACCGAACCGCTGACATTTGTAGCATCTCAGAGGTTTAGGACTATATGGTCTAACTTCTATTACTTCATATCCTGCCTTTATCCTTTGGGGCAGATCTACCCAATCAAAGGTCAAGAACAGGGTATGAGTAGGGACAATTTCCCCTTGCTCTCTCCGTTGCACATGATAGACTGCTGTTATGCCTTGTTCCTGAAGGTTCTCCTGAATATCCTCGTTGGACATGCCATCCAACGCACTAGTGTTTACAACCCTAAGCAAGGATTTCAGGGTCATATGCAACTCCACTTTTACAGGATAACTGCCCAGCATGCTGGCTCTCTGTATCTTAGCTGCCTGGGATGGTGAAATTGCTTCCACCAGCAGTGTGCCATTCCTAGATTTTGTACAGGACTTTACTGCATAAGCTATGTTGTCGAGACCATTCTATATCAAAAAGGGATTAACGGCTGAGAAACTCCTGCCTTTCCCTGATCGTTTAATCACCAAGTAGCTAGGACCACACCCAACTGCTTCTTTTACATTGTTAGCACTCTTTTAATTTTTTTTATTAATATTAGGATTTACGATAATAAATGGAATAAGCTACATCGCTCAGTGCTCCCCACACACCACAGAGCCCACCAAGAGGTCATCCCACTGGCATGGGAGGGCTACACAATGAATATACAGGGCTCGCCGTCCCACTCACCATGGAGTTGGCTACAGTACCTAGTCTTGGTCAATTGATTAGGGGCAGTTTTGTCCATAACCTCCTATTTAGGCGAAGCAGAAACCTAAGTAGTGTACTGAAAATGTGCACATTCCTGAATTCAGAAGAAGACTGGAAATAACTCAGATACACATTCCTCAACAACCAGGACAAACCTTTCTACCAACACAGATTTCCACACACGGCCTACACGTGGGTGGGTGTTTTCTCTGATCCCTCACCACTAACAGGCACCCACAACGAGGGTATCAAATTAGGCGAGCCATTGTCCTCACCCCTCATCTACATTCTGCCAAAAAGTTTACTATGTTGTTATGTTTATGCATGTGTTATGCAAAGGATAAGTGTTTTGTTCTCTTCACCTTTCATAATCTAAGCATACCTAATTATTTGGTTATAATTCAACTTTTATAGAAGCTGGTTTCTTTATTAGATAATCAGTCATTTCATTAGTGTAGAAATAGTTTATCCAGGTCATCAGTGTTTTAGTGTGGTTATTAGTATAAGGACACAATGTCCCAACTACCAGCACCACTCAAAAGTGGCAGACCAAGAACTCGCTCCCCAAAGACAAAATATTGGAAAGTAGGACAGAGAACTGCACTAAACCGACAAGCAAGGGAATTCTGCGTGTTGCATAAATACTTTTAAAAAAGAAATGAAAAGAAAAGAAATAGAGGAAACAGTTACTGCTATCTTCTTACGTCAAAGCACAGCTAAACATTCTAAACTTTTAGAAATAGACAGTGTTTGTTAAACTTAAAGTATTCTTGAAGATAAAATGCATATCCTGAATTCACTAGGTTTGAAAAAGGTGTCAGTTTTGTACCACTACTGTACTGTAGCATATAGAGAAAGCAGATGTTCTAAATACAATTCTATTATTTGTGTGTTCAGGAAATTTTTTCAGTAAACTATTACATATAATGCCAAAAAGTATATTGGGCCTTTCTTACTTATTCCTAATCCCGGATTTCTAAGAAACACTCCAAGACACAAACAAATTTAAACTCTACCGAACATTTTCAGTATTGCCTCAGTTTCACCTGTACATTGCCTTAATGAGTGTTCCAAACTGTTCCCATATGCTAGGTGTATAAAGCTGCTTTTGCTAACTTAAACAGTCTCTTCTGTGTTACCATTGAGCACACCAAAGCATTCATCAGCGGCAACATCACTTATCCCGTCACTACTGCACCCTAATATATTTCTTTATTACAAATTGTAAAAATGTTGTCTACCATGTAGTGTTGCCAGATTTTGATTTTCAAAGGGAAGCCTTTTATCATTCTTGTTTCTAATGAACTAATAAAGAGATCTGTGAGTACTGGAGAAGTGGGTTACCCAATGTTAGTCCTGATGTTTGTCTGTAAATAGTATTTAAAACGGAACTGGATGAAGCTTGTTCTATGGAAAATTTTATGTGTTCAATGTATTGTGACAATAATGCAAACCTTTCTTCAAACTTCTTTATTCTCACCAAAGTCTTCAGCACAATGCTAACTTATATTCACCTTCTCTTTTACACAAACACACAACTTTGGCACATGTCTTTAATGTTTCCTTGTGCCTCTTTAGCATTCAGCAAATTGTTCTGCTTTCCTTTTTTTTCTTTTTTTGTAATTTACGTCCTCCAACATTAAGTCATATTGGACGATGAATGAAATGGGTGAAATGACGCTCAAATGAGCCCAGGGTCCATAGAGCTTACAGTTACCCAACATTCGTCTTTCAGGATAAGGGAAAACCTCGGAGAAAACTTTATCCAGGTAACTCACCCTGACCGAGATTCGAAGTCGCGACCTCTTGAACGTGAGGCAGACACTCTACCAACACGATACCGAGCCAGGCGTCGTTCTGCTAGTAATCTTTCCGACATATACACAGGTCCACCTCCTACATGGAGCTACAGGCTAATTCGGAACACAACCTCAATATTCAAACATAGCCACCAGTACCGCTTTCATACTTTTCCCCTTTTGTCATGATCACCAGAACTCACACCAAGTGATTACCACATATTTACACCTCTCAAGGAGGTGATGACAGATAAGTAATTTCATTCTGATAAAGAGGTGCACCAGGCAGTACACCATAGGCTTCGTCCGCCTCGGTAGCGTAGATGGCAGCATGTCTGCCTCACGTTCAAGAGGTAACAAGTTCGAATCTCGGTCAGGGTGAGTTACCTGGATAAGGTCTTCTCCGTGGTTTTTCCTTATCCTGAAAGACGAATGTCGGGTAACTCTAAGCTCTATGGTCCCCGGACACATTGAGCATCATTTCACACATCCCATTCATCGTCCGAAATGACTAAATGTTGGAGGACATTTATTACAAAAAAACCAAAGGCTTCACCCAAATCCAAAATAATTATTTTTGTTCAGAGAATGTGTGCACTTCCTGTGTGCTGGAGGAAGTGTGTAGAGTGATTGACTATGTTGAAAAATAATATACTGTGTTCTACTTTTGCTTCATAAAAGAAATTTTTTACATTAATTTAAGATTTTCATGTGATTCTGCTGTGTATATTACATAAAGCTGAGCATATCTTTAATTTTGCAAACATTTGCTTTATTCTACTAAGTATAAGTAGAGAAGTAAATCTGCACCACATATTGGGGCATAGGTGGAACCATTTATATACAACTGATTAACCACATATCTTACAAGGATCACGTAATGAAAAGTAGATAGTTCTACACCTCCTTTTTATAGCTCTTATATGGAATTTGTGAAATAAATAGTGACACTTGTGTAATTACCAGGCATTTTATCAGTGTTCATCTTGCTGTACTTCCTAACAGATGTTTTCTTCAAACTAGTTGTCCGTTCAGAAGTGCCATGTGGTGGTCTTACACCAGAAGTTCCTGGTATAGGATAGTGAACTTTAAGCTTCTTAACTGGTTCTGTAATAAACAACATAACCACCATTAAACATTGTACATGCCAAAAATATCTTAAAGAGAACTGACTACCATTAAAATAATAATATTCAGTTATTTATCATCCCAAATAGAAGTTCACTTTTATGCATAATAGTTAAGATCTGCAACAAATATTATTGTTTCTAAAACATATTTGGCCACCATATGCTTAGACCACTTCTCTCGCTAAGACGATTTGGGGTGTATCCCAGGTAAGCACATATGAGATTTGTGGTGGACAGCATGATGCTGGGGCAGATTTTCTCTGGGAAGCCTGGTTTCCCCCATTATCTCATTCCACTGGTGCTCCATCTTCATCGCATATGTCATCTGCGTCACCACCTGCAGTGCTGTGTGTAGTAAAAGTGTGCGTTAAAAATTACACCTTCATTCATTCTAAAATATGGGTTAATTTGTAACTTTCTCTATCACTGTCCTATTTTAGATAGAGATAGTATTGAGTTCCAAAAAATAGTTTGTGCATACATCTGTACTTAAATCCAGCTATTTCTAAGAAAATTGTGACTTTTTGGGTTAGTGAAATTCCAGGTTACAAACACTAAAAATTGGTCTTTATTTCTTTTGAAACTCGCTTTGGTCAACCTTTACAGTAGCAGAATTGTCACCAACACATACAACTTGCAAGGTCATTCACCACAAGAGTTCTCTTTTACAGCTGTTCACGTACACGCATCCAATTACCGACTGACTAGCAGTGGTGGGTGGCAGCTGATTTTTATAGCTTACTCATTATCCAGAACATTCTCAAACAAACAAGACAGTGCTAGAACAGAGACAAACTCTCCAGAAATCCGTTTCCTTCCTCCCAACATTTTGGCGAGCTTTTATTCCCTCAAGCCACCTTGCCTCAACAAGGCGTTTGCAACAATATCCAACATAAAGGTTTTAAAGAAATTCCTCCAAATGTTGGAAAAAAGGATTACACTTTAGATTCTCAAAAATTTTCAGACACTTTTGGTTAAGATGTATGTCTGACAAATGACATACGGATTACAATAAATATCATGAATTTTTTGTAAATATCCTGTCAAGTTCCATTCTTCTATACAGTTTTTACTTTCTTTACTATAGAGATTACATGAAGTAAGGGAAGTATTATATTCCACCTAAACAAAACTTGATAAATGTCTTGAGGTCTTCTAACCCCAAGATAAGTACAGTGAAAGAAAGGTCGGTGTATTTGTCTGTGAACAGTATAACTCAATAACAAAAGATTAGTTATGGCTGAATTTAACTTACTTTAGGATCTTGACAGTTTCTTTAACCCTGCTGTTGTCACATGGGATATTGTTTCATTGTAGGTTGCGTGAAGTCTCACATGTGTCAACAGCATTCTTGCGATAACAATGTACACTTCGTTAAATCTGTTTAGTTTTGTTATTGTAAAAGTACGGATTCGGTAAAATTAAATTGATATATATATTATGAGCTATGTAATATGTCTTATTTTTCTGTGTTTTAAGTACAAATGTATTCCAGAAGACTGTTGATTTCTAATTACATAAGTTATAATCTCATTCATCAGAAAGGTGAAACACCATTATCACACCGTTGTTAGAAAATAATATTACAGTCCTTACATTGAAGCACTTTTATTTAACGCAATATACAGTTTATAATAGAAATATCACATTTACTAAGCACTACAATTAACAGGTAGCGCATACTTGCTATGCATGTTCTAAACACAGAAGTTTCTTGCAGCTGCGGCATCTGTATTTTGTGTATTGGTTTTTTGAATTACCACATTTGCCACATCACTGCCTTTTTGCGGCTCGGTCCTCTTGTGTGAGTTACGCTGCACCTTCAGTTGGAAGAAGATTCTGATTATCTCGTTTGAGTTTTCTTGGCAATAATGAGCACCCAGAATGTCGGTGCAAATAATCGTCATCTAGATTATGCGCTAGAAGTTTCCGAAATCCATTATACCTGGTGCTAGCATCAGTATTGTTTGCATGGTATATTAATTGTGTATTTATCGCTGCAATGTTCATCATGCTATAAAAAACAACCACAGGCCATCTGTTAGTTTTTCTTGACACATTATACGTACTGCACAGCTGATCTACAGTATCAACTCCTGATTTGGTTGCATTATAAAAGGTTACAATTTCTAGCTTTTTCTTATTACCAGATGTGTCATCAACTGCATTATCGTGATGCTTTGTGGAGAGTATCAGAACTACCTTATTTTTCTTGGCAACAAATACCATCAGAGTTGAGTTTTTCTGAAACCCAAACAGTAATGTTCCTACCTCCCAGTTATTTGTTTTTGTAAACTCTGGAGGAATTTCAGGTTTATTTTTTTCATAGTTCTAACCAGAGTAAGATTCTTCTGATACAAGTGATCAGCTAATTCTTAGGAGGTGAACCAATTGTCTGTGGTTATATTACGCCCAGTTCCTGAGATCACAGAAGTAAGATGTTTCACAATATCTGTTGGTTTGTTGCTAATTGTAAATGGCCCTCAGGCTGTTTACCAGCATATATTCCTAAATTGGCAGTTTAATACATCCTAGCATCCACCAAAACAAATATTTTTAGACCATATTTACTCTGTTTGCTAGGGATGTTTTGCCTGAAGAAACAATTGTCCTGAAAACTACCAGCTTTTCATCAATTGTGCAGTACTGTCCAACTGAATAGGCATTTTTACAATTCCCCACAAAGGAAGTAAATATCTCACATATAGGGGCTAAATTATCACACTTCATTCTTGCCTCTCGCGTATCCCTCTTGTCGAATCTCAAACATTATAAGAGGAATCTAAATCGTCTTCCAGTCATTATCAGATGACATAACTGTATTCCCATTTTATTGGAGGCCCGTATATCCTGGGTGTTTGTATGGTTGTCTTTTCTTGCTGAAAATAAATACAGGATTACTAACAGAGCTTTTATCAACATTGCATCTGTCAGATGATCATCCCTATATCTGTAATAATGTTCCTGTACTTCAGATATCTTCTTATTAGTGTATTCAACAATGCTAGAGAGCAAGTCATTGTCAAAAAAGCATTCCCAACATTCAGCTGGTGTTTTGGCATTCTTTGCAGCACCTTTCACACCCGGTAAATGATGACAATGTTTTGTCTTCGAGTGCAAACATTTTTTGGTGGACACACTTTTGACCATTTTTTGTAAGTGTTGCTGCCCAGAAAAGATTCGTCAACCTGATTATCACTGTCACTATCGCTGCAGTCTGCTTCTTGCTCAGTCTCCATATTTTCATCTTGTGTTTCTACACAGTGTTCTGCAACATCACTATAAATGCTAAACTCATCACCTGATTCATCATCTTCCTCCAACAGCTGGAGTACAATTTTCCAGTCACGTAGATTTTCCAGATTGTAGGTCTTCTGTGAGGTCATAATGGATCTGAAGGTAAATAAATACATATTAGCAGGAGCTATTGCTAAAAATATTAGACACTACTACATGAAACAAAATATATAGAAAACTTACCTTCAATAACACAGAAAGTTGTATGGCATCTGCTAGAGTCCAACGTTGCAGCTTTGGTAACAACCTCTTGCTTCCAGCAATGTAGTGCATCTAATGTGGTGTTGATGAGGAAGATATGTTAGTATTTAGGTAACTGGAAGGCAGATGGCGCCACAAGCCCGCCAGTGAATGTGCTCAGCAATAGTGAGATGCTGTGAGATGCATGTTCGAGATGCCGTGCGACCACACAAGGGTTAAAGTTTAATGGAGGGTGAGTTTCTGTGGCAACAACATGAGCACATCTCTTTTAAGCCACACCATCCAGTGTATTAATATATAATTTTAATATTAATATTATAATATTAGTTAATATTAGTGTATTGTGACTTTGTGGGTTCGGGAAATGAAAAGTCCAATTGCACCACTCAAAAATGTTCTTTATTTCCACCAACTTACAGTTAAACACTTGCCAATTACACAGAATGACGTAATGCACACAATTACAATTCACCAGTTCGTCTGTTACCGTTCCACTTTGCTCTCGCAATTACGTACAATCCTCCAACGCACTCACACAGTCTTCTCGTCGTACACTAGTACTGCAAGCACTCACTGACTGACTGACTGACTCGATTCACTCACTGCAGCCCTTTTTATAGGAATATCACAGTCTTCTAGAAGTCTCTGGTTTCCGTGAATTCATGCGAAGTTTCCAGATGGTAGTGGGACGGGGAAAAGAGGCGGCCAGCAACAAATGACATTTCCCTAATCATCCCCCTCAGTTAGTGACAGAGACCAATGAGGTGGGCGTGGCACAGCCTCTGATCCCTTACTCAGCTGTCGTTTGTTGTGCTTTCCTAAAATTGGGTGACAGTATTAATAGATCATAGGTCACCAGAGTTTCAGTGTCATTAATAGTGTAAGGACATAATGTCCCAAACTACCAGCACCACTCAAAAACGAGGTAGACCAAGAACTGGCTCCCCAAAGAAAAAATATTTCAAAGTAGGACAGAGATCTGCACTATGTCAACAAACAAGGTAACTCTGTGTGCTGCATAAGTACTTTGAAACACAAATAATTTGAAATACAAAAAAAGGCAAAAGAAAAGAAATAGAGGAAACAGATGGTTACTGCTATCTTCTTATGTCAAAGCACAGCTGAACATTCTAAGCCTTTAGAAATGTAACTTGTTGTTAAGCTTACCGTAAGTATGCTTCAAGTTAAAATGCACATTCTGAATTTGCTAGTTTTGAAAAATCTGTCAGTTTTGTACTTGCTACTCTAATATAACATAGAGAAAAAGCAGATGTTCTAAAAACAGTTCTATTATTTGTGAGTTCAGGAAATATGTTCAATGAACTATTACATAAGATACCAAAAAGTATATTAAGCTTGTCTTATTTATTCTTAATCCCGGCTTTCTAAGAAACACTCCAACAAACAAACAAATTTAAACTCTGCTGAACATTTTCAGCATTCCCTCAGTTTCATCTGTACATTGCCTGAACAGAGTATGGTTCAAAACTGTTCCCATGTGTTAGGTGTACAAAGTTCCTTTTGATATTATTAACACTCTCTTCCATCTTAGCATTGTACGCACAGAGCCATTAATCAGCAGCAATGTCACTTTCCCTGCCATAACTCCACCTCAATGTATTGCTTTAGTATTATTGCAAAAATGTTGTCTACTATGTAGTGTTGCCAGATTTTAATGTTTAAAGAGAAGCCTTTTATCATTCTTGTTTCTAGTGAACTCATGAAGAGATCTGTGAGTACTGGAGAAAGTGGGTTACCCATTGTTAGTTCTGAGATTTGTCAGTAAGTAGTATTTAAAACAAAACTGGAGGAAGCTTGTTCTATGCATAATTTTATGCGTTCAGTATATTGTAAAAATAATTGCAAAATTTGCTTCAAAGTTCTTTATTTTTGCCAAAGTTGTTAGCACAATACTAACTAATAATTACCTTCTCTTTTACACTAACACACAACTTTGGCTCATCTGCTTAATGTTTTGTTATGCCTCTTTAGCACTCAGCAAATTGCACTCATAGTAATTATTCTGACATATTATGCGATATAAGTTAACACTGGAGGACATAAATTATAAAAAAAAATTCTGACATACACACAGATCCATCTCTTACATAGAGCTACACACTAATTCTGAAAACAATAGAATATTCACACATAAACTGCTTCAGTGCATGTTTCACAGCCACAGATTCCTCAAGACAGAGCTAGCCTACTGAACTATGAACTGCTTCCTGTTCCTTCCTCCTCAACCTCTAAGAGGTGGCTAGAATAATAAGTATATATAGTTTATCGTCAGCTATGAGGGGGAATCAAAGAAAACCTTAAAAGTGCAATTAAAAGTCTACACCCCATGCCATTGTTCTTTAAGTTAGCTGTATGTTCCCAATGATGTATGGAATGTCCAATAGATGGTAGAGTACTGTACACATGTGAACACAGCCAAAATGATTACTTCACTTGTGACATGCACTAAGGAAGAACAGCGGTCTGTCATAGGTTTTTAGAGCAGTGAAGGTACGAAATCTACAGGAATCCATTGACAAATGAAGGTGCAGAATGCTTGAGTATCACTGCAGCAAATGTATGAGTGGAGTAGAAATGGCATGATTTTTTAACTGAAATGCATGTTTTGAGTTCTTCTAAACCTAAGATAAGCATAGTTAAAGAAAGGTTGGTGTATATGTCCGTGAACAGTATAACTCAATAACAAAAGATTAGTTATGGCTAAAGTTCAATTACTTTAGGATGCTGACAGTTCCTTCAAAGGATAAGGGAGGGCGAGTTTCTATGGTAACAAAATGACCACACTTTTTTTAGGCCGCACCACCTAGTGGTTTAATATATAATTTTAATATTAATATTATAATATTCATTAATGTAAGTGTATTAGTATACCATAGTTCATCAATGTTTCAGTGTCATTTTTAGTGTAAGGACACAATGTCCCAAACTACCAGCACAACTCAAAAACGAGATAGACCAAGATCTGGCTCCCCAAAGGAAAAATATTTAAAATTAGGTCAGATATCTGCACTATGCCAACAAACAAGGGAATTCTGTGTGCTGCGTAAATACTTTGAAAAAAGAAAAAGCAAAAGAAAAGAAATAGAGGGAACAGTTAGCTACTTCTATCTTTCTTAAGGCAAAGCACAGCTGAACATTCATATTCATTTATTTCATCCTTAAGTTTTGTTTACATGATATGGAATTGTCAACATTGTACAATAAAAACACCATTCAATTTACACTAAACAATACGATTAAGAATAATGCTCTCTCACACACAGTGTTAATTAGCTAGTTTATACAGAACTATCCATTTAGATATTCCATTGTTGAATAAGATGAATTTTCTACTAAATATGCTTTGAGCTATTTTTTAAATATATATTCACATTTTGTACATTTCTTATATTAGGGGGTAGTCTGTTGAAAAATTTAATCCCATTGTGATAAGCACTAGATTTAGCTAGGTTTGTTCTGCAATATTGTGCATGTAAATTTTCTTTCTGCCTTGTACTATGAAAATGAATTTCTTCATTGTTTGGTAGCTGTTGTCTTATATCTCTGATATGGTTGATAACTTCTAATATGTACATACTTGCTGTAGTCATGACCTTTAATGTTTTAAATAATTCCCTGCATGATGCTCTGCTCGATTCACCAACCATTATTCTTAAAGTCCGCTTTTGCAACGGAAATACATTTTCTAATTCTGCTGAAGCCCCCCATAACTTTATTCCATACCTTATGTGACTGTGGATGTATGCAAAATATGCACTTCTAACCGCTTTCGTACCAGTCACCCTTTTCAGTGCATTCAATATGTAGCATCCCACACTTATTTTTGTACATAGCATATTGTGACTATGTGGGTTTCTAGAATTAAAAGTCCAGTTTGCCAAAATTCTAAATGTTCTTTATTTCCATCGAAATACACTGTTCAATTCTTACGTAACAATATTACATCATATATACATAGTCTACCAAGGTCGATGACAATAACAATGAGCTCTCGTTACACAACATTTGTTCACAGCTGTTTACTGTTTACTCACAACTCTTGTTTTACAACTGACTCTTGGCGAGTCGTCGCCATCTTAAATACCTCACTGATAATTTCAAGAGATTTCTGGACCAAACAGGAATAGAATGTTCTATCACCTTCCAGAAGCATAACCCTATCTGTGCCAGTAGGTCTTTTATCTCGTACTACCTTTATTTGTTTTGGCATACTCCTTATCTCCAGGCTCTTTGTGTACAGAAGCCGCGCTGTTGTGAGTGACTTTGAGGGTTGGTAGAATTAAAAATCCAATTTGCAGATATTAAAAAGCGTTCTTTCTTTCTGTAGAAATACACTGATCAAACACACAGAAAATGAAGCTAGTCACAGTGAAGCAACCAATATTACACAAATAAAAATATTTGTAAAAGAATCTCCCCTTAACTTAAGAAGTTGATGTTAATACTTCCTTCTTCTTTATAAAATTTATTTCAAAAGCATATTGCTTCCATCATCAGTTACTTCCAAACTCTGTTGTTAGGGAAAATATTTGCTTTAAAATTGATTATATAAAGAAAAGGAAGTATTAAACTTAATTCCATAAGTTAACTGGAGATTCGTTTACAAATATTTTTATTTCTGTAAGACTGATTAAATCTTAAGTAATAACATTATATCACATACACACCACAGTCTACCAAGGTCGATGACAATAACAACATTCTGATCAGCTCTCGTTACAGCAACACTCTGGTTATGCAACTGGTCCCTTCCTTAAATACCTCATTCAAAATTCGAGAGATTTCCAGAACAGTAAAGAAACAGAATAATCAAGATGCAACCAGAAATTTCCATTTATCACAGTTTGTTTGTTTTGGTAAGTCTTTTATCTCAAGCGCTATGTTTATTTGCTTATGCAAGCTCGTTATCTACGTGAAACCTATCCGTCTGTTGCATCCCTCATTTTATATTTTCTGTTATAACTATCCCCAAGAATTTAGTTTGATCTTGGTACTTTACTATGTCCCTATCAAACTTTATTTGTGGCTTTACCATATTTCTATGACGATTTAATGAAACTTCACAGTAACAGTTTTATCTGTATTTAATAGCATTCTATGTGTCTCAAACCAGGATGCCAATTTCCCTATATTATCATCTATTTTTTCTTGCAGATCTGTTTCCTTGCTTGCCATTATTAGCAGATTTGTATCATCTGCAAACAACACCACTTCAGACTTCTGGACACATATTGGAAAATCATTTATGTACAGCAAGAAAAGAAGTGGCCCCTATACATATATCCCTGCAGTACCACCTGACCTAACTTCTTCTGCGTTGATTAACATTTTTCTGTACTGAGATTTTCTTTATTGAAGTTACTAATTTCTACTATTTGTGATCGTTGTGACAGATATGATTTAAACCAAGTAGTGGCTATTCTTCCTATAGAATGCGCCTTTAAATTTTTCAGTAGTATGTTATGATCGATCACATCATATGTCTTGGTTAGATAAAGGAACAAGTCCATTGATTTTTGTTTTTGTTCAACAGCAGTGAAAATTTTTTCAACCCAGGAGTAAGTTGCAGATGCAGTAGACTTCCTCTTTCTAAAACCGTGCTAAGCCTTTAGAAATGAATCTTGTGTGTTAAACTTACAGTAAGTTTTCTTCAAGTTAGGGTGCACATTCTGAATTTGCTGGATTTGAAAAAGCTTTCAGTGTTTACTTGCTACTTTAATATATCATACATAGAAAGTGTATGTTCTAAAAACAATTCTATTACTTGTGTGTTCAGGAAATTTGTTCACTTAACTATTACATATAATGCCAAAAAGCATATTAGGCTTTTCTCACTTATTCTTAATCCCAGCTTTCTAAGTAGCACTCCAAGGCACAAACACATTTAAATTCTACTGAACATTTTCAGCATTAACTCTGTTTCATCTATATATTGCCTTAACAGCATATCATTCAAAACTATTCTCATGTGCTAGATATATAAAGCACTTTAGGAGTACAATTTTGAGTCGAACTAATACTCAGTGCTCCATTTATTGCTAGTATTTACCAAGAACGCGATTTGTTAGGATCTTCCTAACATCATCAGCTGTTGTTGACTGATGGATGCCGGTTCAGTGAACTCCTTGGAGGTGATAGGTGCGTCTCTGTCGGTATCTTGATGAACTTGAAATTTGGATTTTCTTCAAAGGTAGTATCGAAATTAAACAATTTACTTTCATATTTATTTATAAAGATTTTTTCCCACGTGGTTAATGCAGTTGGACCTTGGACACTTTTTAGTAAGTATATTTCTCGTTCTATGTCATGATTTTCCTTCCAAAAATAGTACGCTACCGCCGATTTATCTATTTGTTTATTCCTGATGTTCCTAAAGTGCTCTTTAAGCCTAATGTTCATGTACCTTTTTGTTTTTCCAATGTAGAATTTGTCACAGTCCTTGCAATTTATCCGGTATACTCCTGATTTTTTGGCTGTGGGTATCTCCTTTGTATTATGTGATTTCAAAAGGTATTGTACACTCAATTTCTTTATAAGGAAATATGAAAGTAAATTGTTTAATTTCGATACTACCTTTGAAGAAAATCCAAATTTCAAGTTCATCAAGGTACCGACAGAGACGCACCTATCACCTCCGAGGAGTTCACTGAGCTGGCATCCATTAGTCGACAACATCTGGTGATGTTAGGAAGATCCTAACGAAATGCGTTCTAGGTAAATACTAGCAATAAATGGAGCATTGAGTATTAGTTCGACTCAAAATTTTACTAATTTTGTGCTTCATTGTATCATAGTCCTTAAACAACGGACTACTTTAGGAAGTTTTAACACTCTGTTCTCTCTTAACATTGTGCACACCAAGGCGTTCATCAGTGGCAACGTCACTTTCCCTGCCACTACTTCACCTCAATGTATTTCTTTAGTATTATTGCAAAAAGTTGTCTACTATATACTTTTACTGGATTTTGATGTCCAAAGAGAAGCCCTTGATATTTATTTTTCTTATGAACTCATGAAGAGATCTGTGAGTACAGGAGAAAGTGGGTTACCCATTGTTAGCCCTGAGGTTGGTGGGATTAGATAAGATTAAATTGATTTTGCGTTCAGTAGGCTCACTTGGAGCCAGAAAAGGCTGTGAACATTGAACATGTCCAGAGGTATAAAGTTTAATATTTTATATATATATATATATATATGTACAAAAGTTAACATAAGACACATATTATAGTATACAGGTAATATGAACAACATTACGGAAAACAAAGCAGGGATAATTATATATGATACAAAATGAAACACTTTTTAAACCAGTTTTCACTTGGCTTATGCCAATACATCTCAACCTTTTTGCAATGTATAGTATTCTTGTTATTTATTAAATACATATACATTAAAAATAAACTTTCAACTTGCATCAAGTATTTATTACTAATGATTTGTCATTGGAATATTAGATACTACTTATAGAGCTACAGAAGCATTATCAGAATAATTTGTCATTCAGATAATCTTGTGCAGAATAAAAAGATTTTGAGCAAAGGTACTCTCTAACAGCTTTTTGAAAAGCACCGAAATTATCAACTTTTCCTTTAAGATCAATAGGAAGTGTGCCAAACATTTTGATAGTTTCATAATGCACACCTTTCTGGAAGAAAGAAAGTTTAGCACTGGGATAATGGATATTATACTTTTGTCTAGTGTTTATTTTGTGAATTACATTATTTGTTGCAAATAAGACACAATAAGATACAAAGAATTTTAGGATCAAGAATATATACATGTAAGGAAGCGTTAATATCTTCAATTTTGTAAAACGATCTTTACAGGAGCATCTGATGTGGGGGTCAGTAATGATTCCTGAACCCACTTTTGCATAAGAAATATTTTTTTACTTTCTACTCAGTTACCCCAAAATAATATTCCGTATTCCATAATAGAGTTAAAGTATGCATAATATACTAGTTTAAGTGTGTCAATAGAACTCACATTAACCAGCTCTCGGATAGCATAACAGGCAGAGCTGTGCTTAGGTAAGATATAATTTATGTGAGCTTTCCAATCTAAACATCTGTCCACTTGAAGGCCCAGAAATTTTGTTCTATCAATTTCTTCTGATAATATATCATTAATCCTTATTTCTATTTCAGTATGTGATGTATGACAGGTTATAAATTTGACCACTTTTGTTTTGTCTAGATTCACAGATAATTTGTTCGCTTTAAACCAGCATGACATACAGTTCAACACATAATTACTTTTAATTATACATTCGTTTAAATTTGTACTTGTCACCAGGACACCAGTGTCATCAGTGGTAAGTAGTATTTAAAACGAAACTGGAAGAACCTTGTTCTTTGTAAAATTTTATGCGTTCAGTATATTGTGACAATAATGCAAATCTTGCTTCAAACTTCTTTATTTTCACCAAAAGTGTTGGCAAAATGCTAACTTATAATCACCTCCTCCTTTACACAAACACACAACTTTAGCACATCTGTTTAATGTTCCCTTATGCCTCTTTAGCACTCAGCGACTTGTACTGCTAGTAATCATTCCGACATGCACACAGTTCCATCGCATATACGGAGCTACACACCAATTCTGAAAACAACTTGAATACTCGCACATAAACTGCTTCGCTGCATGTTCCACAGCCACGGATTCGTCACCACAGAGCTGCACTTAATGACCTATGAACTGCTTCCAGTATCTTCCTGCTTAAACTATAAGAGCTGGCCACAATAATAATTACATATAGTTTATCGCCAAATACCAGAGGGAATCAAAGAAAACCTTAGAAGTGAAATTAAAAATCGACACAACGTGCCATTCTTCTTAAAGTTAGCAGTATGTTCCCAATGTATTTTGCCCAACAGATCGTAGAATACTGTACACATGTGAACATGGCCAAAATGGTTACTCCACTTGTGTCATGCACCAAGGAAGAACAGCGTTCTATCATAGGCTTTTTGAGTAGTGTTGGTACGAAACCTACAGGAAACCATTGACAAATGAAGGTCCAGAATGCTTGTCTATCACTGCAGCAAATGTATGAGTGGAGTAGAAATGGCATCACATCTATGACAGGTGCACCAGGGCCTGGTCAGACATACGTATGTTGACACCAGAGTCTAATAATTCTGAAGCCATTATGATAGGAAATTGCTATGTTACAGTGGATAAAATAGCCACAAAATTGAAAATTAGTCATGGTTCAGCACATCACATCTTTCACAATGTGCTTAAGCTTTGCAAGATGTTTTCAAGATGTGTACCACTTTTATACTTCTCAGCTTTTGTCATGATCACCAGGACTCACACCAAGTGATTACCACATATTTATACCTCTCAAAGAGGCGATGACAGAAAAGTACTTTCATTCTAATAAAGAGGTGCACCAGGCAGTCACCAGTCGCTGCATGCACAACCAAAATAATTAATATTGATCAGAGAATGTGTGCACCTCTGTGTGCTGGAGGAAGTGTGTAGAGTGATCGGCTATGTTGAAAAACAATACACTGCGCTCTACTTTTGTTTCATAAATATGATTCCACCTTGAATATTACATAAAGCTGAACATATCTTTAATTTTGCAAACATTTGCTTTATTCTAGTAAGTATAACTAGAGAAGTAAGTCGGCACCAGATATTGCTGCTTAGGTGGAACTGTTTACAGACTACTTATTAACCACATTTCTTACAAGGATCATGCAATGAAAAGTATATAGTACTACACCTCTTTTTTATAATTCCTAGTTAGAGTTTGTGGAAGAAATAGTGATGCATGCATAGTTACCTGGCATTCTATCAATGGTTTTTAGCCTGTGCTTCTTCTTAACAGATCTTTTCTCCTCAGAGGATGTCACTTTTGAAGTGTCATATGCTGCACTAACACCAGAAGTTTCTGCCCTGGAAGTGTGAATTTGTTGCTCCTTATCTGATTCTGTAATAAACCACATAACCGTCATTAAACATTGTACCTGCCAAAATTACTTTAAGAGAATTGACCACCATTAAAATGATAATATTCAGTTATTTATCACCCCAAATATAAGTTCACCTATATATAAATAAGTTAAGATTTGCAACAAATATTATGGTTTCTAAAATATATTTGGCCACCATATGGTTATACAGCTTTTCTTGCCAAGGCAGCCTGTGGTGTATCCCAGGTAAACACATATGAGATTTATGGTGGACAATGCGTTGCTCGGGCAAATTTTTTTGGGGATCTCTGGTTTCCTCCGCCAAATCATTCCACTGGTGCTCCATCTTCATCTCATATATCATCAGTGTCACTGTCTGCAGTGCCACATGTAGTAAAAGCAGGTGTTATACACTACACATTCTTTCATTCTAAAATATTTGTTTACTTGTAGTTTTCTCTATCATTCTACTATTGTAGAATGTAGAGATAGTATTGAGTTCTATCAAAAGGTTTGTGCATATGTGTGTACTTTTTTAACAGTGATAGGATTGCACAGAGCAATAAATGAAATTAGCAGCTACTGAAAAGAATGGGAGATAAGAATCAATATAAGCAAGTCAAAAATAGTAGGTTTAAGAAGGGTGATGAGTTACGAAAAGATGATATGTGGTATCTAAATAACAAAAAGTGGAGGTGGTAAAGGAATTTGACTATTTAGGGATGAGACTGTGCTACAATGGAGGCTAGGGAGCACATGGGAGAAAGATAAGAGTGAAAGGGAAGATAGCGATGTCTGGGGTAAGCAGCTGTAGATATAAATTACCAGATGTCAGTAAAATGGCATGAAAGAATCTATGAAGCAATAGTAGAATCAAAAAGGACATATGGTGTGGAGTTGTGGGGGCCAATGAGATAAGAAGTCATGTTGAATATACATATGAACAGTTCTATAAAGAGATACCAGGTTTGAATAAGTCAACACCAAATGGAGTAGCCAGAGTAGAACTTGGAAGATCTTACAGGAGTGGGATACTTATAGAAAGATATTTAAAATGTTGGTATAACTGTATAAAAAAGGATGATGATAAGACATGACAGATCTGTTTAGAGCATCAGAAGAATTCAACATGTAAGGACAGTTGGTGGGCAGAGCTAGAGAGAACGCTGGTCAAAATAGGGATGGGGAATATCTGGCATGAGAGGGAAAGATATGTAAAAGGCTTTTGGACAATTATTAAGAATAGGATAGAGGATATTGACAAGCAAGTGACGTGATAAGGAAGAAATCACTAAATGTATGCCTGAAAATAAAGACAGAATAGGGAAGTAAGACATATATAGACATATGTGATAGATATGAGAGAGAGGGTTTACCTTGGTTAAGGACAGGAGCCATATTGAGAGGAGGTTCCCCCAATGGAGTGCATTCTATGTGGAAAGAAAATAAGCTCAGAACATTATATAGTGGTGTGTATAGACATTGAAGACTCTAGGAAATTAATGTGGGATAAGAACTGGGATAATAAAGGGGCTTACACAGTAACAATAAAAATGTTTACGTTGAAAAGAGTGAAAAGATTAAGGCAGGCGGGGAAATTTGCTGACAATGTCAACGAAAAATAGTTCAGAGGGTAAGGTAATAAGAGGTAGAGAAATGCAAGACACAATCAGATCATTAGGTGAAGGTCGTATAAGGACTAGGATAGAGGTTGACAGCCAGGGATCCAATACCACTATCAGCCTGTATTATAAGCAGCGGAAAAATTTGTACCTAGATTAGAATCATAAAACTTATAATTGAGATTGTAAGATATGGAAGTACAAATAAATATTGTTACTCTAAAAATGTGTGTACTTAAATCCAGCTGTTTCTAAGAAGGTCCTGCAACGTGTTGTAGCGGGCTAAGGCAGCATGCCTTGGTCCCTGGCCACGGAAAGTAGCGCTGGTTCATCCCACCCAAGTGGTGGAGATCTTAGGTCCCAGGTATAGGACCGGTGCCAACTCAGCATCGTGAGGAAATTGAGGAACGTACCATAGATAAGCGGTCCTAGTCATGAAAATCAACATTCTGGCTGGGGGATCCGAGATACTGACCACATCTCCTCCCTGTATCGGTTAGATGATTGCCCACCTCTACCGTGTGTAAGTGGGCATGAGGCCAGCAGTCGGGGTGGTAGGCTCAGGCCCACTTGGGGCTGTTACACCATGGGTTACATTACGTTTTTAAGAACATCCAGCATAGAGGTTTTAATTGAAATTCCTTCAAACATTGGATAAAAAGTATTAATTTTTACGTTGTCAAAAATTTCCAAAGGATTTTGGTTAAAATATGTCTGAAAAAGGACATCCCGATTACAATGAATAACTTGAATTTTTTGTAAATGGGCTGTCAAGTTGCTTTCTTCTATACAATTTTTACTTTTTTTACTACAAACTTACATAAAGTAGTGGATGTATAATATTCCTGCTAAAAGAAAACTTGAGGTCGAGCTTTTACCAAAAATGCATATTTTGAGGTCTTCTAAACCCAAGATAAGCACAGTTAAAAAAGCTCGGTGTATATGTCTCTGAACAGCATAACTCAATAACAAAAAAATAGTTGTGGCTGAAGTTCAATTACTTTAGGATCCTGACAGTTCCTTCAAAGTTTAAGGCAGGGAAAGTTTCTATAGCAACAACATGACCACCCTTTTCTGTGCTGCATCACATAATGTCTTAATATATCATAGGTCATCTGTGTTTCAGTTTCACTATTAGCATAAGCACACAATGTCTCAAACTACCAGCACCACTCAAAAATGAAGTAGACCAAAAACTGCCCCCCCCCTAAAATATTTAAAAGTAGGACAGAGGTCTGCACTACTCCGACAAACAAGGGAATTCTGTGTGCTGCCTAAATACTTTGAAACAAAAAAGAGCAAAAGAAAAGAAATAGAGGGAGCAGTTAGTTTCTGCTATCTTTCTTAAGTCAAAGCACAGCTTAACATTCTAAGCGCTTAGAAATTTATCTTGTTTGTTAAACTTACAGTAAGAAATCTTCAAGTAAAAATGCATACTCTGAATTCGCTGGATTTGAAAACACTGTCAGTTCTGTACTTGCTATTGTAATATAGTGTATAAATAGATGTTCTGAAGACAATTCTATTATTTGTGTATTCAGCAAATATGTTCAGTAAACTATTACATATAGAGCCAAAAGGTATATTAGGCTTCTCTCAGTTACTCTTATCCTGGGTTTCTAAGAAACACTCCAAGGTGCAAACAAATTGAAGCTCTGCTGAACATTTTCAGCATTGACTCCCTTTCATTTGTACATTGCCTTCCAAGAGTATCGCTCCAGGCGGTTCCCATTGTTAGATGTATAATGTTACTTTTGGTAGTTTTTACACTCTCTTCTGTCTTACCATTGTGTGCACCAAGGCATTCATCAGCAGCAATATCACTTTTCCTGCCACTATTCCACCTCAATGTGTTTCTTTAGTATTATTGCAAAAATGTCTACTATGTACTGTTACTGGATTTTTATTTTCCAAGAGAAGCCTTTGATCATTCTTGTTTCTAATGAACTTATGAAGGAATCTGTGAGTACTACAGAAAGTGGGTTGCCCATTGTTAGTCCTGAGGTTTGTTGGTAGGTAGTATATAGATCAAAACTGGAAAAGTTATATATTTAAAATTATGCATTCAGTATATTCTGACAATAATGTAAAATTTGCTTCAAAGTTCTTTTTTTTCACTAAAGTCGTTAGCACAATGCTAACTTGCAATCACCCTCTCTTTTACACAAACATACAACTTTGGCACATCTCTTTAACTTTTCCTTATTCCTCTTTAGCACTCAGCAACTTGGACTGCTAGTAATCTTTCGGACATACACAGGTCTACCTCCTACATGGAGCTACACCCCAATTCTGAATATAACTTAGATATTGACACATAAACTGCTTTGTTGCATGTTCCACAGCCACTGATTCATCACCACAGAGCTGGACTTACTGACCTGTGAACTGCTTCCTGTACCTTCCTCCTCCATGGCCTGCTGAATCCTCACCAAAGAGATTGGTAGCTACCACTTCTATGCACTGTTCAGTGAATACACACAACACGACTGAGCTTACCAACTGATTTGTGAACTGCTTCAAAGTGCTGACACTTCCCCATGGAGGCACACCTTTGACTGATGCTCGTAGCACACAGAAATTCCAAAATTCTCACTACTACTGTGTTCTCTAATAGTCGCATTTGTTTCTGTTGGTTGTAGCCAGAAGTTTCTGGTGGTGGTTACTTCTCAAATTACCTTCAAAAATGTATTAGAAAGCTAACAAACAATATATCCAGAGTAATCGCATAGCTTGCCCCTGCCTCATGATGTCAGCTTGGGGCTGCCCTTGAAAGTATGTCTTCTCGCACTCCTTCAATCAACGGGTGACAGAGCCCCACCCAATGTCAAACCTCCCGCTGCATACAGCGGTGTAACCTTCAGCAGGATACCCAACCCTGATGCGAATTTATCCTAAAATTTTGCCTGCAAGTATCTCTATGGATATTAACCAGTTATCAATTAGTGTTAGTAGTTTTGGGTCGATAGGAAATACTGATCCTAGTAGTGCAACACTAGTAAGTGCTATAAATCTCTACAAGCTCAAAGGAGTTCCTGTTGCTCAGGCTATAGAATTTAGGGAATGAACAGAACTATTGCTTAGCCATTTTGCCATATTGTATGTTTGGGATTTTCATGAAATCAACTCATATTGATAATTACATAAAAAAAACATTTTGATATATATCTGCTGTTCTTAAAACCTTAGTTAACATTATTTTAAATGTACCCCAAAATAGAGGAATTTGATTGAGCATATAAGCATATTGTGAATACTGCTTTAATTATTTTTTTCAATACAGATTTTATAAATAAAAAGATTAAAAAATTTAAATATAAAAAAATTGTAAATAATGTTTTTACCCTAAAGAAAATAAAAGAACCATAATTTTAATAATTTACCTGACATCCTTGGGCTGATTAAAAAGGTTAAACTTTTTTTAAAAAATTTGATATTATTTTGGTTCCTCAAAATAAATATAATATCTAAAATTTACTGAGTCTTACTAGAAACGATAAAATTTCCAATGATGAAAAATCTGGCAATTATTGATATAACTGTTTTGACTGTGACTAGGTTTACATTGGAAGAACCAAACATAATTTAGAAACCAGAATTAAGGAACATTTTTGAAATAGTAGGCATAAACAGATTGATAAATAAACTGTGGCAGATCATTTTTGGTCATTTAACCAGGAAATAAATCCAGAAGTTAAATTTTAGAATTATTAGGCATAAACAGATTGATAAATCAGCTGTGGCAGATCATTTTTGGTCATTTAACCAGGAAATAAATCCAGAAGTTAAATTTTAGAATTATTAGGCACAAACAGATTTATAAATCAGCTGTGGCAGATCATTTTTGGTCATTTATCCAGGCAATAAATCCAGAAGTTAAATTATCAAAGCAATTAAATGGTACAATGGGTTTAATGCTTTGGAAGAAAACCTTTCTCTTAAAAAATAGGAATCATGTGATCACTTGTGAAATATCAGGAATTGATTCTGTTAATAAATCTGTTTTATATACAAAAATAACAATTTGTAACTTAAAACTTCACTTATCATATAAGAAATTATGATAATTCCTATTCTCTGGGATTGCCTTGTTTCTTTTGATGTAACTGCCTTATTCCTAGTGTTTCTAGAGAGAAACTTTTAATTTGTTTAAAAAATTGGTTGAGTTCAATATATATTGTCACCCAAACGTCGGAACACCCTATAGAGCGGGCAAGCAGGAGGGTTGGACGTGAAGTAATCTCAGTCACTAACTGAGGGGATGATTGTCACTTGTCGCTGGCCGCCTCTTCCCTCTTCTCCTGCCATTTGGAACCTTCGCGGTGATTCACTGAAGCCAGAGACATCTAGAAAACAGTGATTTCCCTATAAAAAGGGGTGCAATGAGTGAGGACAGTCAGTCAGTCAGTGCTTAACGAGCTAGCGAACGGACGAGAAGACTGCGTACGTGCGTCGGAGGAGTTTAAGTAATGGCGGGTGCAAGTGGAACTTTAACAGACGAACTGGTGAATCATAATTGTGTGCATTACGTAATTCTGCGTAATTAGCAAGTGTTCAACTGTAAGTCGGTGGAAATAAAGAACATTTTTGAGTGGTGCAATTGGACATTTCAGTTTACGAACCCACAAAGTCACACTGGTGTCAGGAAGCGGTACGATAACATCACCGAACATTGCGGCCATGGAATCGGCATCGGAAATGCTTTTGGCGAAGATGAACGAGTTAACAACAAAAACAGTAGCGGCAAATAACAACATCACCACCGAGTTGAAACAAATGAAGACGGCGAACAACATCACCGAGAAGATGGAAGAAATGAAGGCCGAATTAACAGCGAAGACGGAAACGGCAAACAACTTGGCCACTACAATGACCGCAAAGATGGCCGAACTGACCACGGAAATGATGGTGGCGAACGAGGCTCTCGCCGCTAAATTTGAAGAACACTTGGCCGGCGTGAGGGATAACGTGACGGGGCTGGGCAAACGGATGGGCCAAGTAGCCGAGCGCGTCGAGGACCTGGCGAACTGCTTCAATGACCTAGAGGAAAAGGCCGACAATAAGGCCAAGTCCCTGAACGCCATGGTTGAAGACGTCGAAGACCTCGCGAACCGCGTAAACAACCTGGAGGGAAAGGCCAACAGCAGCGTCAAGTCCCTGAACGCCATGGTGGAGGGCGTCGTCGGCAGGAAGCTAAAGGATTTGAAGGCCGACGCGCCGGGCCGCGACACAACATCTGCGCGCGTCAAACCTCCCAAATATGACGGGGCGTCAACGTTTGAGGTCTTCCGCCGCCAGTTCGACACAGAGGCCAAGCACAACAGATGGTCACCGGAGGAGGAGGAAACACAGTTAATAGCCAGCCTCCAGGGACGGGCCGCGGAAGTCCTAAACGCGATGCAGACAACGGCGGCGCCCAAGGACATCTGGGAGGCCCTGGAGAATCGTTTCGGAAACAACTGCTTATCCGCAGCGTACCGCAGCCAGATAAAGGCAAGGTCACAGCAGCCGGGGGAAACGTTGCAAGAGTTCACCCTGGCAATTGAACAACTAGCAAGCAAGGCCCTAGTCGACCTCCCAACAGAGTTTGTATCCCGGGAAGCTGCCTACACATTCGTGGACGGAGTACGAGATACGGAGATTCGTCAGCGCCTAATGCTCGGCGACTATAAAACCATCCACGAGGCGCTAACGGCAGCATTAAGAATGGAGGCGGCCAAGGTAACAGCCATCCCGACGTCGAGAACGAGGAGTGTCCGCTACACCGGAGACAGAAGACCAGCCGAGGGACGCCGGCGAACACCTAGTGACCTGTGCTGGGGGTGTGGACAGTGCAGTCACCTGCAGCGAGATTGCCCACACAAGGAAGAGCAGCCGGAAAACGAGTAAGGGCAATCGTGGAGAGGGGCACGTCGGCACCATCACCATCATCCCCTCGAGTGACACTGCGCGCCGTCAGCCGGCGTATGGATGACAGCCTCATCGCGGACGGTTGAGTAAGAGGAAAGCCGTGCCGCGTGCTGGTGGACACCGGGGCGGCCGTGACCATCATCAGACCTGACGTGGCGAAGGGTTTGCCGACAAGGAAGCCGAGCCTACCATACCAGCTTGTCACGGCATCGTGCGACACCTTGCCTGTGGAGAAGGAGGCCCTTCTGAAGCTGACCTTGGGAAGGAGCACAGTACGTCTGTGGATGTTCGTCGCGAAAGTGGCTGAGGAGGTGATTCTGGGACTGGATGCCCTCAGGGGCCACGGGGCGACGGTCGACGTCGGCAGGAAGGTCCTGCGGCTCAACGGAGAAGAGGTTATACTCCGTCAACCCGAAGATCGCCTTGGAATCAGCAGGGTCATCTTGAACGAAGACGTGGTTGTCCCCGCGAGGAGCGAGGTTATGGTGACGGCGCGACCAGAAGGCCAGACAGCAGGGTTGGTCCAGAGGCTGCAGGAGTACGACTTCACCTCGGAACATCGTAGAGGGAAGAGCTACGTTAACGCTGACGCCATGTCCCGAAGTTCCTGTCCAGAGGAGTGCGGCCAATGCACAAGAGTGGAGGAGAAGGAGCGTGCCGCAGCAGTCCAAGTAGTTGTGGCAGTGCCTGCAGACGGCTGTGATAGCGCAGGCCTGAGGAGGGAGCAGCTGGCGGACGTAGACTTGGGGCCACTCTTGAGGGAAGTGGAGGCAGGGACGAGACCCACCTGGGAGGACATCGCACCAAGGAGCGTCACCTACAAGTCGTACTGGACCCAATGGGACTCGTTGAAGACCAGAGAGGGCGTGCTGTTCCGGGTTGAGTCCAGAGGTTCTACTCCCATTAGCCTTGAACCCGTAGGAACCAGACCCGGGCCTCTTTCAACCATGGAGTATCCGAGCTGTCCCAAAGGGCGCTCGGCATCCTCCGTGGGGCTTTCCATAGGGCAAGACCTAGTTACCTAACAAGCCCCTCCATCTGGTCCTACGGCTTTTAAGTCAATTACGCGCCAGTCTGTCGTTGCCAGCCACCCTTTCTGCCATATTGGCAGACAGGGAGCGTGCTGTAGAAGGTGTACTTCATTTTATCCGGCGGAGTGGGTTCTGGCACCTGCTCTGACCAATTCGAGGCACCTTCTGGTTGCCGATATTTTATTTCACTTATTTTATCCTTTGCCTTCTGCATTAACCGACATGTTTTTAGTGTTTTATGGTTTATGTTTTAACTTTTTATGGACTTGTGTGACTTTACTGTTTTGATGTGTAGGTTTCAACTGTGTAGACCTTTTAGCTTTGTAAGGGCGCTGATAACCTTAGCAGTTGTGCGCCCTTAATCCAATTCTACTACTACTACATCTGGTCCTAGGGACACAAGACGGGATGGAAGTGGATACGCCACTTACGCCCGTCAACACTCAAGGTGAAGACAACCGATATGACCTCGGTGGGGCCGCCTGGTGATCTAGCACACCTTCTACTAGCTTAGCAGTCTAGTACCCGGAAACTTAATGGCTTCCCTCAACCCCGTCCGAAGACGTACCCAATCTCCCACGGGTATCGGGAACACGCTGCCCCCTCGAAGCCATCCCAATCCGAACAACTCCCGAAGGAGGGGCTCGGCTGTTCGGCCCGAGGTTCCTCTAGTAACGTCAGAGGTACCACGAGTGCTAAGGGTCCGCTGTGGCCGCACTTTGGCAGCTGAAAGGGACGGATCCCTTGCCCTACAGGAGCTGTTCCGGGTATGGGAATCACCTAATGGGAAGACGCAGAGAGAACAGTTGGTTCTTCCCCGGAGTAACATCCCGGAAGTCTTGGAGGAATTGCACGCCGGTACTTCGAGAGGACACCTCGGAGCGAACCGAACGATTGACAAACTACGGCAGCGCTACTACTGGCTGAGACTCCGAGCAGATGCTGAGAGATGATGCCATCAGTGTCACGTGTGCGCGGCGAGTCGTGGCCCCCAGACGGGGTCGCATGCAGCAGTACAACGTCGGAGCGCCATTCGAACGGATCGCCGTTGACATTGCTGGACCGTTCCCGGTTTCCGACCGAGGCAACAAGAACCTAATGGTGGTCGTGGACTACTTCACCAAGTGGCCGGAGGTGTATGCCATCCCAAACCAAAAGGCAAAGACAATCACAGACTGCCTCGTGGAACAACTGTTCTGTCGATTTGGGGTGCCGGTAGAGCTACAGAATGATCAGGGTACCAACTTTGAGTCCAACCTAATGAAGGAGGCACTACAAAGGCTTGGGGTGAACAAGACCCGCACGACGCCTCTACATCCCCAGTCGGATGGCATGGTCGAAAGATACATCAAGACCTTAAAGAAACACCTAAGGAAGGTCGTGGCCAGCCATCAGCGAGACTGGGATGTCAAGGTACCACTGTTCTTGCTGGCCTACCGCTCGTCTACACACGACACAACTGGGATGTCGCCAGCCAGCTTAATGTTCGGCGGAGAGTTACGCCTCCCTTGTAACTTGGCTTTTGGAAGCCCTCCAGAAGCGAAACAGCCAGCGAACGAGTATGTGGAGAACTTGGTGGACCATCTCCACGACATGCACGAGATGGCTCGCCAAAACGTCCAGAAGGCGAGCGACCGCATGAAGACCAGGTATGACAGGCAAGCCAACAGCCAAGGGTTCCAGCAAGGTGACCTGGTCTGGTTGTACCGTCCTACGCGAACCAAGGGACGCTGCCCGAAGCTGCAGCAGCCATGGCAAGGGCCGTACTGGGTGGTGAAGAGGATTAACGACGTGGTCTACTGCATCAGGAGGTTCCCCGAGGGAAGATGTTGGTGGTACACCTGGATCGCCTGGCACGCTACGATGGTGCAGTTCGGGACGACCAGCCTTGAGGAGGGAGCAGTGTCACCCGAATGTCGGAACACCCTATAGAACGGGCAAGCAGGAGGGTTGGACGTGAAGTATTCTGGGCCGCACCCACCCATTAATCTCAGTCAGTGAGGGGATGATTGTTACTTGTCGCTGGCCGCCTCTTCCCTCTTCTCCTGCCATCTGGAACCTTCGCGGTGATTCACTGAAGCCAGAGACGTCTAGAAAACAGTGATTTCCCTATAAAAAGGGGTGCAATGAGTGAGGACAGTCAGTCAGTCAGTCAGTCAGTGCTTGACGAGCTAGCGAACGGACGAGGAGACTGCGTACGTGCGTCGGAGGAGTTTACGTAATAACGAGTGCAAGTGGAACTTTAACGGACGAACTGGTGAATCATAATTGTGTGCATTACATAATTCTGTGTAATTGGCAAGTGGTCAACTGTAAGTCGGTGGAAATAAAGAACATTTTTGAGTGGTGCAATTGGACTTTTCATTTCACGAACCCACAAAGTCACAATATACATGAGGACTTAGCAGTTGATTTTGTTAAATTTATTGAATTTTGTTTAGATCAAACTTTTTTTCACTTTTAACGGTGAATTTTTTCAACAGACTTCTGGCTTAGCAATGGGTAATCTTTTTTACTTTTTTTTTGCTGATTTTTTATTAGTGTTTCCGAATTGCATGCCACTAAAGCATTCCCTTTAATTTTTAAAGTTTGGTATAGATATGCTGATGATATTTTTGCAATTGTTCCTGATAAACTCATAAACGATGCTTTAAAATTACAAAATTTGCAAAATAAAGCTATAATATGTACTTTAGCAACTGAAATTAGTGGATTTTTTCCTTTTCTAAATCTAAAGATAATAAGAGACAATAATAAATTAAACTTTGGTATTTATAGAAAGTCTACTCATACTGATAATTACATAAAACATAAAAGTTTTAATGCTTTTTCACATAAATTTGATATTTTCAATAGTTTGGATTATAAATTAATAAATATACCCTTAAGTAAAGATGAATTTAATAAAGAATATAAACAAATTATTAATACTGCTTTCGTTAATTGTTTTAATAAAGACTTAATAAATACAAAAATTTAAAAATTCAAACACCAAGGCACTGTTTATGTAATTTCCACCCTTAGAAAAATAAAAGACCGTTATAATTCTAAAAAATTTACTTACCGTCTTTGGGTTAATAACATTTTCAATTTTTTTTATAGAGTTTGGTATAACTTTAGTTCCTCAAAATAAATATAGTATTAAACATTTACTGCATTTCTGTATAAAAGACAAAATTCCTAATAATAAAAAATTTGGTATTTATCACTTTAATTGCTTTGATTGTGATAAAGTTTATATTGGAAAGACAAGTAGTAATTTAGAAACCAGAACAAAAGAACATTTTCGTAACATTAAGTATAAACAGACTGATATATTGGCCATAGCGGATCATTTTTGATCATTTAACCATGAAAAAAATCCAGAAAATAAATTATTAAGACAATTAACTATTCTGATAGATTTACTGGTTTGGGAAAAATATTGGTGGTGGTGGTGTTGGGGGTGGTGGTGGTAGTGGTGGTGGTGGTGGCGGTGGTGGTGGTGGTGGTGGTGTTGGTGATTAGGGCTGCGACATCGGAGCGAGAACGTGCGGATATCATATAGAATAGGAAGGGTCAGGTTACAGCAATAAGGGTTAAAGGTCACTGATGTGGCATGGTAGTGTCCAAATGGCTATACACGTACCAGGGTATGGTATTGCAGATTTTTATTTATTTATATAATACAGTTCATAGCATTTCTGCTAACTTATATAACTGAAACATCTTTATTAAATAATTAATGCAAACGTTAATTCACAATTAGTGTATGGATTAATTGCTATGTCTACTTCTTACAATGAATTACAACCCACATCTTCAGGTTTAGGAATGAAAATGATTGTCTCCTATCCAATAACACAGACTTATAGGCAGAAAAGCTGTGTTCCACATATGTTGAGACCACAGGTGCATATATAAAATCTGTTACACACTTCTTGTCCACATCTGGGTATTTTGAAGCACTGTTTTCATCTTTAATTACATTGGAAATTTTATGCAGTTTACGGCATACTTTGTTTTTCTGTAAAAGCTTCTGCAGTTTTGCAGCTATTCTTTTCCACATGGTATCTTCCATAGAATTCACCTTGTGGATAACTTCTTTCATCACAGTTATTTGTTTTACCCGGTCTTCTTCAGACTTTTCTAAAGCTTAACTTGCAGAGTTAAGAAATCCAAAATTTGAGGTAATGTATGTAAACTGACATTTAATATCATGGTCATGTAAAAGGATTTGGGCCGTTTTTAATACAGCATTTCTATCAAACTCCTGCACCACGTGTTTAACGGCATTGAAATTCATAGAATAGTACTCGCATGCTTCCAGCCATGTTCTGTATTGTGCTAGAACTGGCGTGGGAGAAAGAGAAGCTCCTGGATAAAGATTTCGAAATACTGCCATACTTGAAAGCGATTTTACAAATACCTTCTTGGCAGTCCGTATAAGCTTATCAACGGTGGGAAGGTGAGATCGCACCTCTACTGTTACTCTGTGGCAGGCATGAGCAAGGCATGTAACTGCGTCCAGTGCTCCAGCAACCACAATTACCACAAATCGTCCAACAACATTCGTTGTTTCAACCATTGAAACCCATATGTAGTGGTTATTTAGGATCATTCTTATACCGTCAATGCACTTATCATAACATTTTTTTGCATAGTACTTACGTAAAGTCATAGGACGTGGAATTGGTTTGTCAGTGTACTTTTCTAAAAACACATGAAACTTTGTAGCCTGTAGTTTATGAAAAGGAATATCTGCAGAAATAAATGCCGCGCAGAGCTCTTCCTTAAATTTTTGATTTGATGGAAGTATGTCTTGTTGTAGTGATTAATTCTCACAGTTTGCTTATGTGTAGCTGTACTGACATATCACAGCACATTACTTGGTTTAATATGAGCAATTGTTCTATTGCAAGATTTACAATACAGATTTTCATGAAAAACAGAGAAAAAATTTTCCCAATGCTAAAATATATACTTTTGTAAACCTGTGGATGACTGTAATCTTTCCTTTGGCATTGTGTTTGCGTGAACCCCGTGTGTCAATTACTATGACTCAATGTATGTTGTACGCAACCCTCGCATTGAAATCAGTCCCCTACTGGGTGCCTACAAGCAAACGCTATTGCTCCAATGTCGCTGCCCTAGTGATGATGATGATGATGATGATGATGATGATGATGATGATGATGATGATGATGATGATGATGATGATGATGATGATGATGATGATGATGATGATGATGATGATGATGAGTGAGTGAGTGAGTGAGTGAGTGTGTGGTTTTAGGGCCCGTCGACATCAAGGTCATTTGGACCCTATGATGATGATGATGATGATGGTAGTGACGATGATAAAAATTTATTCATCACCAACATTTTCAAAAGTGAGCAAAGGCTCTGTAAACAGGTGACACGTCAAAGTAATACATGATAACAAATATTATTGACAACAATTGATAATGTATATTTAGGCAAAAATGCCTTTAAAAAAAGAAAAGAAAAGCAATGTTTATAAACTAACTTTTATATATTCCCTTACTGAGTAATATGGCATTTTTACCAACATGTCTTTGAGGGCTTTATGAAATGATTTGTTAGCTTTTGTTTGTCTTATTTTGGTGCGTAATTTATTATATAGTTTTATTCCTGCATATAGTTGCCTTTTTAAATAATGTTAATCTGTGTTCTATTGGCTTTAAGTTGCCTTTGGCTCTGGTGTGACAACTGTGTTGTTTTTGTATACTATATAGGTTGTCGAAATTTAAATGTATATATTTGCAAAGCCTCAGTAAATATTGTGATTAGAAAGTTAATATTTACAGGTTTTTTAACAGTGGCCTACAAGATTCTTTTGGACCTGTGTGTGTTATTACATGGATTATTTTCTTTTGGGTGTTGTATATTGATTACCAGCCTGCTGCACGACGTCAGAGGATTATTCCATATGTCATGATAGAATGAAAGTAACTAACATATACTACTTTTCTAGTCTCCAAGTATTGAGTCTGGAATAGGCAGAACATATTAAAACAGTCAGAAATTAATGTTTAGGCTATGTATTGTATATGTTCCTGCCATTTTAGCTGATACTATAGTGACTGCAAAATAGGAATGAACAGAAGGTGTGGCTGGTCTATCTCTGACTAGACAGTGAGGTGAGCGCAAAATTGTTTAGTTCATGTGAACTGGCTCACTCTGCTGAACTCTATGGTTATTTTTTTGCGTGCTTAAAAGATACAAATTACAGAATTATTTTGTTGCTTTCCTGTCACAGAGCTTTCTTTTCTGAGGAGTCCTGTCTAAATGCCATGTTCGTACGAGGGCTGTTCAATAAAGAATTATCCCAATATTTTTTGTGAGAGCGTACCTATACTCGTCCTCATAATTTTAATGGTCATTCTGAAAATAATCTCCCCTGAAGGCGATGCACTTGTCCTAGCATTTCTGCCAGTCTCCAAAGACATGCTGGAAACCATGTTTTGAGATCCTTCAAAATTGCCTCCGCAGCCTTCACTGCTGCTTCTGATGATGGATAATGCCTCCCACGAAGGAATTTCATCAAGTTAGAGAATCGAAAAACTGGAGTGGGGCTAAATTGGGACTATTGGGGGGGGGGGGTGAGGGATGCACTTCACATTGATTTTTGCATGATATTCAGCAACAACATTGGCAATAAGTAGCCATGCCTTATCATGGTGCAGCATCAAGCCTGCTTTATGAAAATGTGGACTTTTGTGCCTGATATGGACTGGCAATATTTGCAGGACATCCCTGTAGTATTGTCCGGTTACTGATGTGTGTGCCGGTACAACATGCTGATAAACCATTCCATGAATATCAAAGAATGATATGACCAGAAAGTTACAGAAGGGCATTTCTGCTGCTATAAAGCAAGACGTTAAGAAGTACAGATGCAGAGAAGGCCATTATGTAGGAACAAAACAATGAGAGGATATTAACCTCAATAACTTAAGATCTGAAAAATGTGGAACAAGTTTTGCAAAGAAAGAGGATTAAGAAATCTACCAGTCTGCTTATTGTCAAAATATAAATACATATTTTACAACTTCAATTTTTCATTCCATACACAACACACTGACATGCTCCAAATGCAAATCGGGACTAATAAAGATTAAGACAGAGGCAGACGTGGAAAAGAAAAGGAAACTAAGAACTGTACAGACTGCACAAGTTGCGTTCAAAAAGGTTTTATCTGATATTGAAGGAGGAAAATGCAGAAGCAAGCATTTGCTTTGACCACTGCCTAAACTTTCTGTTAGTGATTCTATGCAAGACATATATGGCTGTATAATCTATGCATAAAGATTCGACGTAAAACCCAGAGCAAAGACGACATTTTCTTGTACACACAGTTGGAAACTGTATCTGCTAAAGGCTGCAACCAGGTTTCCCAGCTATGTACCACTTCTTCTAGGAACTGGAACAAAGGAAGTCCAGTAACACACCTACCATTCGTTTACTTTCAGACTCTTGCTTTAGTCAGAACAAGAAAAGTGTGATGATGTTGATGCTTATAGCTTTCTTGGAGAAGTGTAAAACACTTCCAGCATTTCACATATCTACCCAATATGTGGTCAGTTTCATGCCTCCTGATACAGTGAGCAAAGAAAATAAAAAGGATACAAAATTTAGCTAAATTTTTGAAATTCCAGAAAATGCAAATGAAGTTTATGAAGATTTACTAGAAGATACCCATAAAGGACTAAGCTAAACTTATTCTCATTATTTTAGTTAATTGTTGGAAATTAATCATTTCTCCAAACTAGCCGTATATATGCTAAGGTTTCTAATAGAGTCAACATGAAAAGTTCAATGCCATTGCCGGGACCTGAACCACGGATCCACTGGTTTCCGTCCAGTCGCTCTTAACCTTTGAGCTACCATGGCCAACATGCAGTCCTGCCATTAAATTTTCCATTTGACTTGTATATTTGCTAGCTCAAACGTTAAGAGCAACTGGATGGAAAACCGGAGATCCGTCGTTCAGGTCTCGGCCATGGCATTAAATTTTTCATGTTGACTCTATCTATTAAAAAGCTTAGCTTATATTCGGCTAATGTGGAGATATGATTAATTTTCAACAATTAACTAATATAATAAGAGTTAAATGAAGAAGCCTGGGACTCAAGTACTTACGATAGTAAGTCGCCGCAAACATTGTATCTCGGATGCGACAGCCCCTAGTAGTCTACCAGGGAAATATACGAGTCAAATGGAGAATTTAATGTCAGAGCGGCACGTTGGCCATAGTAGCTCAAAGGTTAAGAGCGACTGGACGGAAACCAGGAGATCCATGTGTCAAGTCCTGGCCATGGCATTAAATTTTTCATTTTGACTCTATGTATTATTCTCAATGATTCAAATTTCCTTGTATTCAATATATTTGTTATATAAATAAAGCAAAATATTATATTGTTATTGTGAATGTAGCAGTAATTAGTTTCTAAGTTTATACCTAATGAAATAATGCTTATAAACATTAACAAGTTGGTTGTATAAAACATTATGTATTATGAAAAAGTGAAAATAAATAGTAAATACATAAATAAAAAGTAATAAAAGCAATAAATGACAAAATTAACTAAACTTTAAGAGTTCATTTCTCACTCAAGCAGAAGAGTTAATCAGCATCTATCAGTTTTTGAAAAACCTCTGATTTTCAAACCTTAAATTTGCACTAGTTAAATTACAGTATTTGTTCAAAGTATAAACCTGAAAGAAGCGTAGAGACAGTGAAGTACAACTTAGCAAAAAAGTGAGTCAAGAAGTTATTGACACACTGCTTCACTCACACTCTTTTTTCTCAGGACATGCTTCAAGAGCTTTTCCTCTTATCATCAGCTGGTACTCGACTAGTGCAAATTGTACAGGTTTCCTCTTTCTTCATATCTTCGATAGATGACATGATGTACTTGTCAAAGATCTGTGGTGGCAGAGTTTCAAACTTCGTGACTGTATGACGATTTTTGTTAATGAAGATTTTTTCCTATATAGAAAGGTCTATGGGGTGATTTACGTATTTTATTAAGGATGCTTCCAAGTTGATGTCATGTCTAGTATTCAAAAAATAATAAGCTACTCTTGATTTTTCTGTTTCACCATTTTTAATGTTTCTTATATGTTCTTTAGTTCTAATGGCAATATTTCTATTTGTTTTTCCTATATAAATTTTGGGACCTTCCATCCATCAGCCTATTATTAATTCCCAAATATCTTCCCAAAACACAACATAATTCTTGCACCTCAAAATAGGTTTAATATCAAATATTGGTTAAAGAGCCCCCAAAAAATCCAATTAATACCAAAGAAATACCAGGAATTTATGAGATCAAATGTGAAACTTGCCCTAAAATTTATATAGGAAAAACAAATGGAAATATTGACCTCAGAAATAAAGAACATTTAAGAAATATTAAAAATGGTGAAAGAGAAAAATCACCAGTGGCTTTTGATTTTTCGAATACTAGACATGACATCAACTTGGAAACATCCTTAATAAAGTAAGGAAATCACCCCATAGACCTTTCCGTATGGGAAAAAATGTTCATTAACACAAATCGTCATACAGGATTTACTGAATTTCTGTTTAAAATATGTTGTTGGTCTTTGAAAAATAACATACTCTTTGAAAATAAATTGTTCTGTCACAATAGTTATGTAAAAACCTGAAGCTGCTGACAGTAAAGTAAACTAGGTATTAAGAATAACTAAACACTAATAACACGACTTCACTATTTACTTATCTTATTCAAATCTTGGTACCGGTTTCAAAGCAAAACATCTGCTTCATTCTCAACCACTCACCTTGACACTCACCAACTAACTGACTAACTGACTTTGACCACTACCGGAGTTTGAGGAATAGCTCCTTATATAACTGCCATCTACCGGGGACAACACAAACTTATTGATGACATCTAGTGGAGGGATATCAAAATTCATTATGCGGTCCTTATTTTTCAAACTAAATATCTTCTCCCAAACCATTAAATCTATCAGTTCTTTCAATTGTTTCAATAATTTAACTTCTAGATTTATTTCATGATCAGACGACCAAAAATAATGAGCAACTGCCGATTTCTCTGCTGTAGCATTTCATTTTTGGAATGAAAACCATGACATTGATCCAAATCCAAAATTATTAAAAGGAGTGATAAACCAAAATAGATTGACAACATGGGAGAACATATTCATCTGGAAAAATAAGGATCGCGTAATGAACTTTGAAATCCCGCCAGTAGATAGTTTGACAAAAAAGTTCATAGTTCCACCACCAGAGAGAGCAGACAACAACAGATGCCAGTTGGAAAGAGATTGAAAATGGAGGCCAGGGCCTTTGAAACTAGTCTCTCATAAATATATGAAAAAGTAAGTGACGAGTGTCAATAAACCAACCACAAATAATTTTTATATTAGATGTTGGTTTGTTGATCTCCTTGGAGGTGATAGGTGCGTCTCTGTCAGTATCTTGATGAACTTGAAGTTTTGGTTTCCTTCAAAGGTAATGTCAAAATTAAACAATTTTCTTTATGAAGATTTTTTTCCCACGTGGTTCATGCAGCTGGACCTTGGACACCTTTTAATACATGGATTTTTCGTTCTATATCATGGATCTCCTTCCAAATATAGTGCACTACCACCGATTTATCTATTTCTTTGTTCCTCATGTTCCTAAAATAAATACTCTTTGAACCTAACGTTCAGGATCCTTAAAGAGCATTTTAGGAACATCAGGAACAAAGAAATAGATAAATTGGCAGTAGCGTACCATTTTTGAAGGAGAATCATGATATAGAATGAAAAGTCCACTTATTAGAAAGTGTTCAAGGTCCAGCTGCATCAAGCATGTGGGAAAAATGCTTCATAGAGGAAATTGTTTAATTTTGACACCACCTTTTAAGAAAACCCAAACTTCAAGTTAATCAAGATACCGACAGAGATGTACCAATCACCTCCAAGGAGTTCACCAAACCAACATCTATTAGTCGATAACAGCTGATGATATTAGGAAGATGCTAACTAATTGCATTCTAGGTAAATACTAGCAATAAGTGGAACATTGAGTACTAGTTCAACTCAAAATTATATTAATTTTGTGGTTCATTGTATCATAGTCCTTACACACTGGAATAAAAGAGTGGATTTTTGACAATGATAAGTGAATGCTGTGACTTTGTGGGTTCGTGAAATGAAAAGTCCAATTGCACCACTCAAAAATGTTCTTTATTTCCACCAAATTACAACCAGAATGCTTGCCAATTACACAGAATTACGTATTGCACACAATTACGATTCACTGGTTCATCCATTACAGTTCCAATGTATGCTCACAGTTACGTACACTCTTCCGATGCACGTACACAGTCTTCTCGTACGTTCACTAGCACCGCGCTCCTACGCTGCTCGCCAAGCACTGACTGAACTCACTCACTGGAGCCTCCTTTATAGGGATATCACTGTTTCTCGAAGTCTCTCGTTTCAGTGAATCACTGCGAAGGTTCCAGACGGCAGGGGAAGGGAGAAGAGGCGGCCAGTGACCAGTGACTCTTCCCTAATCATCCCCTCAGTTAGTGACTGAGATAAATGGGTGGGCGTGTGCCAGGATGCTTCTGGTCACCTACTCAGCTGCCGTTGGTCGTGCTTTCCGATAATTGCGTGACAATACATATGTTCACTTACGTGTAATGCTATTGACAACTATAACTTAATATCGTGGTACACAGCTATACTAGGCACAGAAATGATTTGGACAGTTCATGTAGCTGTTTTCATGTCAAAAAACATCCTTACTGCTATATACAAGTATATAATAATCTTCCTCTAGCCTTGAAATTATTGTATAAACCTAAAATTTGTTTTAAGAGCTATAAAAGAGCTGAAAAAGTTCTTGCTCATGCATGTTATTTAAACACAAAGGAATATTACAGTATAGCTTCCTTATCCCCCAGAGTTAACCTTCCTCTATTGTCATCTGCACTTAGGTGTTATTAGAAATTACAAATATTATATGGCTGTAGAACATTTTGCAAACTTTCTGCATGGTGCTTTGTCTGCTTCCAACCTTGGCGGTTGTTGTAGACCGGGACATTTTGTAGTGAGAATGTCCTAAACCTCCCAATCGACTGGGCAGTATTTTGTTTGTCTCTATCCTCGGAAATTGTCTTGGACCGCTGTTATCATAGAAAGGCATAGATGAAAGAAACCATAGAACATTTTTAACTTTACTTTTAAAGGATTTATAAAAGGAGGGGCTGAAAATGTCCACAGTCGTCCATATGTTTTTGGAAACTCTTTAGGAAACTATCCATCACTTGCTGTTGACATTGTGAAATGCTGGCAGTTTCCTGTTGGATATTTTGTTTTAATTCCTTAAGGGTGTCTAGGCTTTTCTTGTATGCTTTATGTTTTAAGTTATCGCAGAGATACTTTTCACAAGCAAGGCTGATTCCACCTTCATGGATACGAGTGTCCACATAATAATCACTAATGGAGCTCTGAGACATCTAATATTGTTCAGGAAGTACCCCTTCATGACCATAAAATTGGTGTATGGTGTCCCATTAGCAAAGAGAGTTATAGGATTAATTGTTATCTAGTCCATGGCTGACCCCCATACATACATGAATACAATGTTGCTCCTTCCTCTCTTTTTAAGAGAATTAACATACCAGGAAAGTGATTTTGCCTTTCTTCACCATTATTCTGTAACAGCTCATACAACCAATATTTCAATAACAACTGAAAGTCTCTTTCAGGACAGAGTTATTACTACAGATTTGTGGCCCCTTGGTCTCCTATCATAACTCCTGTAATTTATCCCTCTTGGGTAACTTGGGTTCCTGCCTGTGAGAATCAGGCAAGTTCAGACATGTTCGGTATCGCTTACCGCTGCAATGAAGGTAACACGCAAAGAACAATATGCGGCTTTGAAATTCTTCTTTCATCTCAACAAATCTTCAGTTGAGGCCTGTACAATGTGACAGGAGGCCAATGCATAGTCTGTTCTTCCCTACAGCACAGCTTGAAGGTGGTTTAAAATGTTTAAAGAGGGGAGACAATCAATTTCAAAGGAAGAGGGACCCGGTGCTCCAGTTACTGATCTTACGGAAGAAAGCATCAATACTGCTGCTGCCATTGTGGGAGAGGATCGACGAATTACCTTAGGAGGCTCAAAAGACCATATTTTCATGAAATGGACTGAATGCTACACCATGATAATGCGTGGCCACATATTGCCAATGTTGTTGCTGAATATCTTGCAAAAATCAACATGAAGTGCATCCTTCACCCACCCTATAGTCCGGGTTTAGCCCCATGTGACTCTTTGCTATTCCCTAACTTGAAGAAACGCCTTCATGAGAGGCATTATCCATCATCAGAAACAGTGGTGAAGGCTGCAGAGGCAATTTTGAAGGATCTATAAAAATAATTTCCAGCATGTCTTTGAAGACTGGCAGAAATCCTGGGACAAGTGCATCGCATTCAGGGGAGACTATTTTGAGGAAGACCATCAAAATTATAATGAGTAAAGGTACATTGTCATAAAAAATTGTGATCATTCTTTATTGAACAGCTGTCATAGATCCTGGAAGAATTAAGAGAAAATATCTGGCAGGAAACCACCAGCATTTAACAATGTGAAATATGAGAAGTGATGGACAGCTTTCTAAAGAGGTACCAAAATGTATGGACAACAATGGTGGCACGTTTCAGCACTTACTTTCATAAAGCGGCAAAGTAACACCTTTAAATGCAGTTTAAAGATAATGTATGGTTTCATCTGTGCCCTTCTATGATTAGCGGCAATCAGCCGCAAGCTCTGAGGATGCAAACAATCAAAACACCATGCAGCCTGTCTGCAGGTTATAACTCTTGTATTTTATCTGGCTTATTCTAGGACCAACAGAACATGATAGAGTACAATATCAGGAATATGTGAAATGTCTTTATAACTGTTGGAGCTCATATTCTTATGAAACAGCTGGAGACGTGGAAGGGCAAAACAAATGCTTGAAAGAACTAAGCAGCATAATGTGACAATGTGGCTAATACATTAACTAATATGTCTAGTGCAACAAAGAAATATTAATTTATGGTCCTTTTGTTGAGTAAATAATTGCACATACCAACAGCAGACTGAAGCTGATGCAACCTTTTCATTAGACGTTGATTTTCTTCTTCAATAACCTTAATCTTTTCTTGTATTTCACACAACTGATCAGATAATGCAGCATTTTCCTGAAACAAAATACCAACCATAAAAAATTGTTTTCATCATTCCTTCATATGCATATCTTTGCTCAACCTTGCAACATTTCTCTTAATCACTAAAACAAAGTAATATACAATTCCTGGTTAGAATTGGATATTTTTAACCTGAATAAATGCCTATGGGGTTAGTTTAAAAATGTAACCACTGAAGTCTTATTTCAATCAGAACAAAGGCCACGTAACTCCTTGTACAGGAATTCATAAAAATATTCAGTTGAAGTTCTGCAACTAAAATTTTCATTTTCCTAAAAACAGCAGTTACCATTAAAGTAATAAATTCAGATAAATACATGCCATTCGCAACAGTAACAAAAAAAAATCATTCTCCTAAAGTACAGCGCATTTTGACAAACAATATTTCAGAGTATCTGCTTGAATTTCAAGACTCACTTAAATATTTAGTCAACGAAAAGATGTATGTATGTCCTCACAATGGTTAAATTCAGGCGTGATTTCATATTGAAAATTAGGTTCTTTGTATTGGCAGACTTAATTTTCACCCATTCTTTGAGTAGGCCTTTGTTTAGTAGGTTCTAGAGCAGATGGGATAATTTTATTCCTTTATTTAGCTCACTCCATAAATTCTTCATCAGAATAAAACCTGGACTCTAAGGGGGCAGATGAATAATTGTTGGGCAGTTTTATAGGGTGTGATATGTAAAACCAGCTCATAAAGTTGAACATATAAAATGAACATAAAATCTAATATAATGCACTGAATATGACTGTTCACCCTCACAGTAGCTGCTGACAATGTATATCAGATTTGCAGACAGATGCCTCTGGCAGCATTTTGAATCGATCCTGTATGCCACTATTTTGCAATAAATTCCTGTATGGTGATTTTTACTGCCACAGAACTCTGGAAATTTCTCATGAAACAAATTTTTGTTGATGATGTGCAGATGAACGCTTTAAAAATAGCAATACTTTGGATATCAAAAACGTAATGTTATATGCTGGTCACAAAATGATGCCTTTTTTCTCAACTGGTTTCCACCAGTTTCACAGACTGAGCCTGCAGCAGTCTCACATGGGACAGTCACATGTGTCGCCACCCTAGCGCATCATTTTTTGGTAGGATGGTGGATAATTTAATTGTTGCCAAAAATGCAATATATGAATGTAACCACATAACAGTTGCTACACCCCATATATCAACCATTCCGTGACAATAAAAGCCTGGTGCTTTTGTTCATGGTCCTGATAAAATTTAAAGTGTTTCTTAATTTTAATTTCTTTGCAAACTGGTAAAGGTTTTCTCTAAGAATGTTGATGTACTGTTTATCCACAGTATTCTCAATGATTACCAAATTTCTCACTCCATTCTGCTGATGATATGCACTCCCATACTGTCACCTTTATATTTCTCTGTAAGGTGGAAATTGCTTATATTCAGTTCTGAATTGCGCTTGCATCATAAATGACCCATCTTTCTGTATCACATACATAAAAGAGACTTTCATCAACAGAAATTATAGCACTCCACCATATATAATCTTTTTTACAGAATGTCTTAGCTAACTGCAATCTCTTTGCCCTATTAGTTTTATGTCGGCTTTTTTCTCATCCCTCTTAAATTATAGCCTTCCTCTCTAAATGATAGATGTCAGATGCAAAGTGGTCGCCAATTTTGGGGCACTTATTTTAGGATTATTGGGCTCCAGGGTAGCCCAGTGGTTTTGTTTACAGCTCTTGTGCTGAGGGTCCGAGCTTGATCCCTGCTCTTGGGTGTCGATTTTAAGCTGGCCCTATCTGTGTCTTCACCTCTGACTAACTCATATGAAGAGTCCCCTATATCCAAAGTGGTTCAGAGTCCATGGTATAAGCTGTAGGTCCACTCGCCTCACCATCATCTTCGCTATCACCCGATCATTGGAGGTAATGGACTTCGCACTCTGGATGTCTCCACCTGAGAAATGGGACCATTGAGCTCGTAGTGGGGCGAGGTTATCCTGAAGATCGCAGTTGGCATATGGGGAGTGTTGGTATACATACATATATTTTAGCGGTCTCTTCTCTTTCTGACTCAGCTTCTGTAGAGATCCTGTTCAGTAAAGATGCAATTCTATTTTCTCTGTATTGTTAGATGAATTCTCCAAAAGTGCTCTGCGGTATATGCACCTTAGCAACAATTTCCCTATGCAGAAGAATTTAGCATAATGATAGCTGTTGCTGTCTAAATGTTGTTGTTTCCTGCACATTCCATCTGACATTAAAACACACCACAACAGCACAGAAATCCCCATTTTTAACGCAAATGCACGTATATTAACATTACAGGACCCTTCCCCATTAGCTGCATGTTAGGTACTAACCACATGTGCATGGGGAGACGATGTAGCCTCCAGGCGGACGATCGTCACCGGGGCCGGCTGGTGTGGGGCCGCCCCTATAAAAAAAAGCCTGCTCTGGCGTTCCGATATTTGGGTGACAATATTTTAGGGGGCCCTGACTTTAATTCTTGCAGGAGGGTCCGTATTGCGTACGTTATGCCTCTGCCATGTGACCATTTGAAATGTTGATGTTCTCTCCCTCATGGCAAGTTTTGATCGGTGTTTTCAGCGCGTAAATGATTCTACGGTTGGCAACACTCCAGCCATCATGGCCGTCTTATACAGGATAACGCACAACAGCAATGTAAACAATTTAAGGGGAGCAAGAAGAGCATTCTGGGGTGAAATTTCATAAAATGAATTATTGCCAAAATAATCTTCACTGATGTTTGTAGTAGCGAATACCAATATCTATTTTCCTGTCCCATTGTTTTAAAAGTCCTAAACAGACTCATTTTGAAGAGGCTGCACAGTGCCACGCTCCCTATTAGCCATTTGTGTGTTCTCTCCTTGGTTGTAACCTTATTGAAACTATATTCCAGAGCACACCCTTATTAGGAAATGAAGTCCTTGTTTTCTCTATTAATATTAATCCATGTAACTGATATTAATTCTTCCATGCTTTGTTTAGTACAAGTATGTTTTGAATTACTAGTGCTGTTTTCAAATGGGAAGATGCAATTATTATGGTGTAAGAAATCGGCATGGGAACCAGTATAAGCAGTTTAAGTAATCTCAATTATATAATTAAAGAGATAGAACCCCTAAAATGGAAAAAGTGTAGTGACACATAACAATATATTGATTTCGTCAAACCCAACCTCAAATATTGGCAATTAGTGCGAAATGAAAATTAGTTTCAGGAAAAAATGGTTTCTTCATTGTGTAATGGCAGTAATGACAAATTTACTAATGTAAATAATGATGTTAGATCAACAAGTATTCACTTAGTAGATAGAGAAACTTTGTACCGTGAATTTGTTTGAAAATGAAAATTGTCATATTCAAGGACACCAAGTAAAGAAATGCAATGTTAGCTACATTGTCACTCAGTTGTCAAAAGTGTAACAAATAATATACAACTGAAACATCCAGGGAATTAAGACAGGCTGCGGCTCTCAATTTACCAGCACCTCCCCAACAACATTTAACAAAAAAAAAAAAATAATAACATGGAGCAAGTCTAGGAAGAAGGGACGGAGCGAAAAAACGAAACAGGGAGGATTCCGACGATGAAAAAATGCAGAATATGGATCCGAGGAAATTATGAGGTGTAGTTCCAACATAACAAAGATTTTGCTGTTTTCCCCGGTTCTTTTTAACTTTGGGTGCACTCATGTATAAAACTACTGAATCTACAAGTCTGTATTTTTTCTGGAATTAAAGCGATACTTAAACTCTTTTTCAAGGTACTTGCAGAAAGATATGTGAAAATTTGAAATTTTGAAAAAATAATTAATACTGTTAGAAGTAAATTCTAGACATTTAGTTAAAAAATCACATATCCTTTATTAAAACTGCAAAATAAGATCTATTTGTCTTTAATTAATTTTGAAAGTGTTGTGAAATAACAAGTAAAAGTTTCAAATTGATGCGTTAAGTGGTTGTTCAGCTAAGCGCACCAGAATGCTCTCATTTTAACATTGGTGAGAAAGGCATTTCGGTTTCCCTTAAGCCACTCACAATTATTCTGGAAATAAAGGTTGTAGTGCTACTTGTTAGACAGTTTTATATAAAAGCGGAAATTTTAAGTGGACTGTTTTCATGGTACTCACAAATACGTAATCTTTAATTATCCTCTTAATCCTTCGGAACTTTTTTCTGTACTTCTCATTTGTGTCCGAACTATTTTCTTCCGATAAGAACTTCAAGAAACGATAGTCTTCTAGTTCTATATCTTCTGTACACCACGTATCTTCCATTATTCCTTTACTCGTTTTTCCAGAGAATGCGTTTTAAATTCAACTTATTTGGTACACGACACTCGTCTGGGCTCCCTTAGTGTAATGGATAAGATCAGCGAATAGGAACGTTCGTCTTAAAAAGTGCAGCCAAACCTTGCGTCCCAGAATACCTACAACTTCAAGGGAGTTAAACATTTGATATTTCTATTTTGGCTTAAGTGTAAATGCGTAGAAAACCATAAGGTGGCTCTGAAAATATGTTCTGTGCTGTGAGATGCCTTGAGCCAACACATACAGCAATATATCAGCTCAGAGCTTAATATGAGAATCGATTGTAGGTAAAGTAGATGCGTCCATGGTCCAGCTTCTTATGGTTATAGCCAACGAGTGAACTTGAGGTTGTTTACTTTGATTGTGTGTTTGCAGAATTAATTTAATTCATATTAAAGTGGCAATTAGTGACTAACGAGTTAGTTTATACTGTCACCAACCCGTCTCTACGATAGCGCGGCTTGTTTATACAAAATAAACTCCAGGCGCGCAGTGTGAAAACCAAGAGCCGGCAGACGAAGATAACATGCAGATAAAGTTCTGCCGAAGCAAACAAACTGAGATAAATGAAAATTTCTAGTTACTTCATGACTGACAGACTGTTCGGGTTCTGGTTTATTTTGGAATAATCTAGAAATTATCAGTAAAGTATTTAAAGAGGCGACGATTGGCCAAGAGGCGAGTTTCAAGTTGTGAAACAAGAGTTGTTGTTGCAAGTTGTAAACAGAGTGAGTAAGCAGAGAGCAGCTGAGAGTGTTGATGTTGTAAAAAATGGAAGTGGAGGAAGTTGTTTGTTATTGTCATCGACCTTGGTAGATTGATTGTGTACGTAACACAACGCTACTGTAACCTATAAGTGTATTTCAACGGAAATAAATAACATTTGGAATATCTGCAACTCAGCCTTTTAATTCTAAGAACTTAAAAAGTCACAATTGGTATCATAATTATCGGTATTTCTGGCTTCCGCCTCTGAGAACCCGATAAGTTCAGATATATTCAGTATCGCCTACCGCTGCAATGAAGGGAACACGCGAGGAACAATATGCGGCTTTGAAATTCTGCTTTAGTCTCAACAAATCTTCAGTTGAGGCCTATAAAATGTCACAGGAGGCCTATGGAGAGTCTGTTCTTCCCCACAGTACAGCTCGAATGTGGTTTAAAATGTTTAAAGAGGGGAGACAATCAATTTCAAAGGAAGGTAGACTCGGTGCTGCTGCTCTTACGGGGGAAAACATCAACACTGCTGCTGCCATTGTGAGAGAGGAACGACAAACTAGTTTTAGATCACTTTCTGAAATACTGAACATTTCATTGGGCGCCAACCACACGTTGGTGACAGAAACATTACACATGAGACGTGTTTGTGCGCGACGGGTTCCAAGATTGTTGATTCCCGATAAAAGGACTTTCGCATGCAGGTCTGCATGCAGTTCAAGTTGATGTTAGAGGAAGATCCAGAATTTCTTTCAAAAGGAATCACCGCTGATGAAACTTGGCGATATCATTTTGATACTGAGAGCAAACAGCAAAGCTCAGTGTGGAAATCTCCTTCATCACCAACCCCAAAAATGCAAAAGTGGTTGCTTCTGCTGGGAAAGTTATGTTCATCTCGTTCTTTGATATTCATGGAATGGTTTATCAGCATGTTGTAGCTGCACACAGAACAGTAACTGGACAATACTACAGGGATGTCCTGAAAATATTGCAACTCCATATCAGGCGCAAAAGACCACATCTCCCTGAAGCAAGGAATCACCACGATCATGCGCGGCCGCATATTGCCAATGCTGTGGCTGAATATCTTTGAAAATTGAAAGTGAATTGCATCCTTTACCCTCCCTATAGTCCGGATTTAGCCCCATGTGACTTTTTTCTATTCGCTAACTTGAAGGAACGCCTTTGTGGGAGGCATTATCCGTCATCCGAAGCAGTGGTGAAGGCTGCGGAGGCGATTTTGAAGGATCTCTCAAAACTGGTTTCCAGCATATCTTTGAAGACTGGCAGAAACGCTGCGAAAAGTGCATCGCTTTCAGGGGAGACTATTTTGAGAAGGACCATCAAAATTATGAGGATGAGTAAAGGTACGTTTTCAAAAAAAGTTGTGATCATTCTTTATTGAACAGCCCCCGAGGTTGTTTACAATACCAATGACTTCACTGCTGTGAAATCTTTGTCCTCTAAGAATAGAGGCCGCACAGTGGCTCAGTGGTTAGACCGCTTGGCTCTCACCAAGGCAGCCCGGGTTCGATCCCAGGCGACCGCAAAGTGAGATTTGTGGTGGACAACACGGCGCTGGGGCGGGTTTTCTCCGGGACCTCCGGTTTCCCCCGCCATCTCTTTCCACCGGTGCTCCAGCTTCATCACATGTATCATCAGTGTCACCGCCTGCAGTGCCGTACGCAGTAAAAGCGGGCGTTACACACTACACATTCATTCGTTCATTCATTCTAAGAATAGTTTTTGAGTTTCGGGAACAGATGGTATAACTGGGTGCTAGATCTGACGAATAGGGATCATGTTCAAACAATTCAAACATAATTTCACACATTTTTGAGATTGCAGTGACTGAATGATGGGCCGGAGCTTGTCGTGGAGAAACAAAATTACTTTTCTTTGCCAAATGAGGTATTTTTCTTTTCACCTCATCACGCAAACTTTTCAGTAAACTTGGGTAGTGGTCACTAGCGATATTTTTACCCTTTTCCAAGTAATCAATAAAACAATTCTCTGTGAATCCCAGAAAACACACGCCATAAACTTGTTAGTTGACGAAATTGACTTTGCCGTTTTTGGAGTTGGTTCACCTAATACAATCCACCGTTTTGACTGCGATCTACTTTCTGGAATGTAGTGCTGCATCCAAGCTTCATCCACGGTAATAAGCCGTCTCAAAATTTCAATGGAATTGTTATGACACAGCTCCACATTATTTCCAGAAAGAGTTTTTCTTTACAAATTTTATCAGGTGTCACTAAACGCGGCACCCATCTTGCACAGATCTTTTGAAAGCCCAAAATATTACTTAAAACACAGGATATATAAATGAATATCGGGGTTTTAACTGTTAATTATGTTTATTGCATTTAAGTTATAGTTATAAATGAAATTTCAAATGAAAAAGCAACTGAAACAGTTTTACGAATAACCTTATAAATGTTCAATGTGACTACCCTTTGTCACACGCACACAAGTCTACAGCCAAGTTCTTCCCAAACGTTAAGTATGTACTCAGTAAGTGTAGTAACAGCTGCATGAATCCAGTTTCTTTATTCAGGTAGGTCAGCTGGTAGCGGATGCGCGTACACATGGTCACTGATGAAGCCCCAAAAAGTAAAAATCGCATGGCGTTAGTTCAGGAGAACGTGGAGGCCATGCATAGCAAGCCCTGTCATTGGGGCTCCTGTAGCCTATCCATCGTTCGGGTAAAGTGACGTTCAATCGATCGCGTACTTAGTTATGCCAGTGAGGTGGTGTACAATCTTGCTGGAAAATGAAGTTCTCTGGCTCATGTTCTTCCAACTGAGAGAAGACCCATTGCTCTAGTGTATCAAGGAAAGAGGTGCCAGTTGTAGTAAGTTCACCAAATATGAAAGGCCCATAAACCTTTCGCCGGGATACGGCACAAAAATATTCAATTTAGGGGAATCTCGTTGCATTTGTATCATCTCGTGAGGATTTTCTGAGCCCCAGATGCGCACATTATGATTGCTTATATGTCCACTAAAATGAAAGGTCGATTCATCACTGAAGACAACATGATCCATATAATCATCGTCATGAAACAACATTTCGTTTGCGAAGTTGGCACGTAATCCGTGGTCTGTCGACTTTAGAGTCTGTAATAAGTGTAAACGGCAAGGACGTGGCCATAAGCGTTTTCTTACAACTTTCCAAAGAGTCGACACAGGAACTTGTAATTCACGACAAGCCTTCCGCTCTGATTTCCTTGGGCTCCGAGTGAACCACCCTCTCACTCGCTCAACAGTCTCTTCACTTTATCTTGGTCGTCCCCTGCTCTCCCCTTTATAAAGGCAGCGGGTATCTTCAAACTTATGATACATCTATGAATGTTATTATCACTAGGAGGATCACAATCGCAATTAATGCGGAACGCACGTTGCACAGTAACTACAGATTCGGTCTTTGCAAACTGCAAAACACAAAACGCTTTCTGTTTACTAGTTGCCAAATTTGCTCCTACCGCTGTCTGGCGGATTGTGGCAGAAACATTACACGCACATGCGCATTGGTGCCAACTATTTGAGTTGCCTTTTCATTTGACATAATACATATAACTGTAAGTTTAAGGGAATAAACGTTATAAAGGATTAAAACCCCGATATACATTTATATACAGCGTGTATTACCTGCACATTTTTGTGATATGTTTAGGGCCTCTACTATCACAAACAACTTTAATGTACGGTCTTCCAGTAATAAACGATGAATTTTTTAAGTCATCTTTGGAGTTGTGACTTCCACAGGGCATCCGCCATCGTATGTGAAGGGGCAGAGTAATTCAATTTACTGTCTATGTTCTCCTTGATTTCACTGGGCATTAAGCCTTCGAATGAAAGCATTTTATCACTGCTTCTCTTTGCTAAGGTCCATTTTCCTGAAGCTTCTACACTTGTCTTATTTAAAATGCTATCATTCAAAAACCAAACAAGCTATTGATCTGTAAACTATAGATACAAGATTTCCTAGAGTTAAACTATATGATGCTATCCGTGAAACTGTGTTATATGTATGTGAGGCCTCGGTCTTATCAGTCGATTGTGGTACCTATTTGTTTGAAAGTTGTTGTTTTTTTATCATTTCTTTAAAATTTCATGTTTTACCCGTTATTCTTTCTGGGACACTGGTTATTTATTTTATTTACAGTAAAACCTCGTTAATCTAGACCGATTAAGGCTAATGACAAGATTGTCAAAAGTATGTACTGTACAATTTTATTAGAACGTGAGATGCAGTAGTCCCACCTGATTTTAATTACACATTCCTTATTTGTTTGGTTTGGAGAAACTATCAATATTTTTTGTGGTTTATCATACATCTCTTTCACAATGAGATCATTAAGACTCCTCACATGATGGCAATATGGGTAAATTTTGTTGGTGTCAGTATTCTCAACAAAGCCTATTACATAATTCGTCTGCTGTTTAACCGCACTTAATTTCACTTTCGACTTTCCGAAATCTCCATTATCAGCCTCAGATACCCTACTACTGTCCATTGTATTACGTATACCTTTCACAAATTCTTCAGAATTTTTGTTTCCTGACTATGTTATGCGTAGGTAATAGATTTTTAGGTACGTAAATACTTATTTTTTACGTGTTAAAATATTCTGCACAATTTAGTCATTAGTGTAATTTTTTATTTACTTTACATTTTCCTTGTAAATATAAAAATACACTGTTACAATAGCTATAAAATAAGAATGAACATGGGTTGACCCAATACCGTTATCCTACTGTTTTGGTTTTGCCAGTTCCACGGCAAGCTGGCGATAGGGTTGGAAGACATATTATGTCTTTGTCTCAACCTAGCAATTATCATACAGATGCTGAGATGTACAGTGCTACAATGCTGACAGAGAAGTTCAGTTAATACTTCATCATGTGTGTGAAAACATACACAATAATCATAGCACAATCTGAACGTTAAAACCTTGAGCTGCAGAAGATCTCGATTATAGAGCCATCGTTCATATTGTTACCCTGGCGGTAGACTCGCGAAGCCGATGAATAAATGATGGCCGGTGGAGATTCGGGAAACTTCGGGGCCGATCGTGACCGGAAGCGATAGACAGTTGGGCGAAGTGTTTGAAAAATAAACAGTTTTAGGTTATCTAGCAAATTGAATATGTGAAGAGTGTATTTGCTACGAGAATAAAGTACCGTTTTTGTGTTTGTAACCTCGACCTTTATTTCAAGCACCCACAAAGTCACAACTAGTGTCAGGAGTGGGATATACGACAATGGAAGCTACATTGGCAAAGATTTTAGAGAAAATGGAGGAAATGAAGACGGCAAATGAAAACCTCGCTGCAAAAACAGAAGCAGCAAATAACAGCCTGGCCGCGTAGCTGGAGACTACAAATGACAACCTGGCCGCAAAGCTGGAAGAAATGAAGGTTGCGAACGAGGCTCTCGCCGCCAAATTTGAAGAACAGTTGGCCGGCGTGAGGGAAAACGTGACGGAGCTAGGCAAGCGGATGGGCCAAGTGGACGAGCGCGTCGAGGACGTGGCGAGCCGAGTTGACGACCTGGAGGGAAAGGCCGACAGCAGCGTCAAGTCACTGAACGCCATAGTAGGAGACATCGTCGAGGAAAAATGAAGGTTTTGAAGGCCAACGCGCCGGGACGCGACACAACATCTGCGCTGGTCAAACCGCCGAAATATGACGGCGCATCAACATTTGAGGTCTTCCGCCGCCAGTTCGACACAGTGGCCAACCACAACAGATGGTCACCGGAGGATGAGGCCACACAGCTAATAGCCAGCCTCCAGGGACGGGCGACGGAAGTCCTAAACGAGGCGCAGACAACGGCGGCACCCAAGGACATCTGGGAGGCCCTGGAGAATCGTTTCCGGAACCACCGCTTAGCCGCAGCGTACCGCAGCCAACTAAAGGCAAGGTCACAGCAGCCGAGGGAGACGCTGCAGGAGTTAGCCATAGCGATTGAGCAGATAGCCAGCAAGGCCTTGGTTGACCTGCCACTGGAGTTCGTATCCGGGGAAGCCGCCTACAACTTTGATGACGGGGTACGGGACACGGAGATTCGTCAGTGCCTAACGCTCGGCGATTATAAAACCATCCACGAGGCGCCGACAGCGGAATTAAGGATGGAGGCGCCCAAGGTAGCATCTATCCCGACGTCGAGAACGAGGAGTGTCCGCTGCGCCGGAGACAGAAGACCAGCTGAGGGACGCCGGCGAACACCTAGTGGCCTGTGTTGGGGGTGTGGACAGCCCGGGCACCTGCAGAGAGACTGCCCACACCAGGAATGGCAGCGGGAAGAACGAGTAAGGCCCGGCGTGGAGACGGGTACGTCGGCGCCATTACCACCATCCCCTCGAGTGACAATCTGCGCCGTCAGCCGGCGGATGGATGACAACCTCATCGCGGACGGCTGGGTAAGAGGAAAGCCGTGCCGCGTGCTGGTGGACACCGAAGCGGCCGTGACCATCATCCGACCTGACTTGGCGAAGGGTTTGCCGACGAGATAGCCGAGCCGACCATACGAGCTTGTGACGGCATCGGGCGACACCATGCCTGTGGAGAAGGAGGCCCTGCTGGAGCTGACCTTGGGACGGAGTGCGATGCGTCTGTGGGTGTTCGTCGCGAAGGTGGCTGAGGAGGTGATTCTGGGACTGGATGCCCTCAGGAGCCACGAGGCGACGGTCGACGTCGGCAGGAAGGTCCTACGGCTCAACGGAGAAGAGGTTATACTCCGTCAAACTGAAGAGCGCCTTGGAATCGGTAGGGTCATCTTGAACGAAGACGTGGTTGTCCCCGCGAGGAGCGAGGTGATGGTGACGGCGCGACCGGAAGGCCAGACAGCACGTTGGGTTTAGAGGCTGCAGGAGTACGACTTCACCTCGGAAAATCGCAGAGGGAAGAGTCACGGTAACGCGGACGCTATGTCCCGAAGACCCTGTCCAGAAGGTTGCGGCCAATGCACAAGACTGGAGGAGAAGGAGCGTGCCGCAGCAGTTCGAGTAGTCACGGCAATGCCTGCGGATTGCTGCGATAGCGCAGGCCTCAGGAGGGAGCAGCTGGCGGACGCAGACTTGGGGCCACTCTTGAGGGAAGTGGAACAGCCAGCGACCGAGTATGTGGAGAACCTGGTGGACCACCTCCACGACATGCGCGAGATGACTCCCCATAACATCCAGATGGCGAGCGACCGCATAAAAACCCCTACGACAGGCAAGCCAACAGCCAAGGGTTCCAGCAAGGTGACCTGGTCTGGTTGTACCGCCCGACCCGGACCAAGGGACGCTGCCCGAAGCTTCAGCAGCCATGGTAAGGACCGTACCCTGTGGTGAAGAGGATTAACGACGTGGTCTACCGCATCCAGAAGGTGCCCCGAGGAAAGATGTTGGTGGTACACCTGGATCGCCTGGCCCGCTACGAAGGCGCTGTTCGGGACAACCAGCCTTGAGGAGGGAGCAGTGTTACCCTGTCGGTAGACTCACGAAGCCGATGAATAAATGTGGCCAGTGGAGATTCGGGAAACTTCGGGGCCGATCGTGACCGGAAGCGATATACATTTGAGCGAAGTGTTTTAAAAATAAACAGTTTTAGGTTTTCTAGCAAATTGAATTTGTGAAGAGTGCTTTTGCTACGAGAATAAAGTACAGTTTTTGTGTTTGTAACCTCGACCTTTATTTCACGAACCCACAAAGTCACAATATCCACACAAAGCAAAATGATTCAAATTCGACGCGTTCTACGAAATAAGATATTTGCTACAGTGAATCAAAATAGTCATAGTTCAATGATTTTTGAATATAATTTCTATTTTAATTATGCTATATTTTTGCACTGCCAGTAACGAGGTTTAGACCAATTTTTGTTTCATTAAAATACTTAATAAATACTGAAGATATGAATGTGTATTTATGAAGCATTTTCACATCATGGATCACCTGTACTAGTGTTATGCACTGTGCGTAAAAATTTTAGCCTTGCAGCAACAATATAGCTTTTTTTCAAGCAGAAATTTTTAATCCTCATTGTTTCTCCTATGTTTTAACCCAAGAGGTGTCAGAAGATTATGCACAGAACATACAGAATACGCAAATTCTAGTTTCACCCCTCATTAGAGTGGTCAGCCTTTTGGCAGTTGGATATTTACCCTTGTCTTATAAATCATAAATTGTTCAACTTAAAACACACTTTTAAATATTAAGTTGGTACCACGTTTTCTAAGCAGCCCGATGTCTCCTTGGTGATCTAAATGTTGAAACGTCTTCTAATTTGGTAAACTGTTTGCCTTCTTTAACAATGTTCGTCACAGAATGAACACTCACGTGACAAGCTTGTAACATTCATTCTCGACTCTGAGTGAAATTTGTACTTTCGATAATGTCTTTAATTGACATCTGTTTGAAAAAGGAATACACATTAACAAGAACAGTTCTAGCCTGATTTTAGCCTAAGTGACGTGTAAGATTTTGATTGGTTAAAATAATAACGTTTTTTATTGGTGGAGATGGGTAAAGGCAGACGTATTAATGGTGGAAATGAAAGCGATTCTGACTGGTTGGAAAAGAGCTGGAACAAAGAAATACGGGGGAAATAAAATGCAAATCATATATTGGAATTGGATAATCTTCTAGAATATTTGTGGTCTTGACTTTTAACTCGTACGCCCGCTGTTCCAGAACAAAGCAAATTGCTTGTGTGTGCATTCCAGCCATTTAAAAGAGTCAGACTTGCGGGTTACAGAAAAAAAAACGCAAAATTGTCCTACTCCAGGCACCACGGATATCTGAGCGTGCGGCTTGCTGTTTCGGCTTATGCCATTCAGCGGAAATATACAATAATATTTAGCTTCATTAGCATGAATTAAAGCAATAATGAGTTTAAAGAATGTGGCGTGGAAGTGATGTGAGAGTGAAAAGTAGGCAGTTTCGTATATTGTATTGGGATACATTTGTGCAATGTTTGTGGTCTTGGCTTTTAACTCGTACTTCCGCTGCTCTAGAGGTAAGTAAACTGCTTGTGTGTGCATTCCAGCCATTTAAAGCAGTAAGACTTACGGGTTACGGAAAAAGTGCAAAATTGCAAAGTTGTCCTGCTCCAGGTGCGTGAGGCCGCGCCCTGGCTCTGTGGCTAAAATGCTTGGCTCTCACCAATGCGACCCGGGTTCGACCCTAGGTGACTGCAAAGTGGTGGTGGTGCGCAGGGAGGGGTTTCCTCCGGGACCTCCGGTTTCCCCCGCCATCTCATTCCACGAGTGCTCCATCTTCATCTCATGTATTATCACTGTCACCGCCTGCGGTACCGTATGTAGTAAAAGCGGGCGTTAAACACTACACATTTCATTTCATTTCCAGGTGCGTGAATATCTGAGCGTGCAGTTTGCTGCTTTCGCTCCTTGTTCTGTTTGTATCGCTATAATGTCTTAATAGCCCGTCTTTTGTAATGATTTTCCCTTTAAGAGCAGGATTGGAAAATTCAGACAAATAACAAGGAATATCTCGGAAGGGTTAACTGGAGGGAAAGGTTAAATAACTTACTCTCACATAAATTTCTCAACTCAGTGTTCTAATGAAGAAATTCACATGAATTTCGCAGCTTCTGATTCAAATATTTACATCAATTTCTCATCTGAGACTTCCAATTTACACTTTTACATGAATGATGGCTCCTTGTTCTCCTAATTAGCCCTCTCATAAGAATTTCACACCTCACATTTCTGACACACCGCGGCACGTGTAGGTGATTTTGCCTACTCAACTTCCTGTCATCTGATGTCGTAGCAGATTGATGATAGCAGATCTTGCTGATTTTGCAAACCTAAACCACTGCAAACTATATCACGAAACCTTATCCCACTGCTGATTGAATCGGTTGCCTCTGCATGTCTCACGCTTCCATGAACGTGTAGGTGTTTCTTCTTACACAACTTCCTGTGCGGATATGATGTTGCAATTTCACCTTAGAAGATCCTGCTGATTTTGCAAACGTAAACCACTGCAAACTATATCAACAGAACTTTATTTCTCTGCTGATTGGATCGTTTGCCTTTGAATTTCTCACGTTCCAAAACACGCGTGGGTGTTTGGTTACGTAGCGTCGAGTATAAAAGGTGAAGAGGGACAGCGCGCATGGTATTTGAAGTTAGGAGAGATGAAGCAGGAATACTTATCCAAATATTTCGTGAATGAGTACGATATAATTATTTTCCTGATTATGTGCTTCCCAAACCCGAGGAGGAAGAAAAGAACGTATCTGGAAATTTCGATGGTGACTTGGAATCCAAACCAGGGGAGGAGGAGGAGAAGGAGGAGGAGAAGGAGGAGGAGGGATAGTTATCCAAATATTTCGTGAATGAGTACGATATACCTATTCCTGAGGATGTGCTACCCAAATCCGAGGAGGAGAAAAATGCATCTGGAAAGTTCGGGGTGACGTGGAATCCAAACCCAAGGACGAGAAAGGTGAGGGGAGAGAGGAGGGTGAGGTAGGAGAGGATGAGGTGAGAGAGGAACCTATATTTGATATTATAGAAGATAGGCAAAGAACGATGAAGAAAATGTATTCTGGATACTCGAAAACCAATATAGTGGTGCGTTCGATACCTGACGGTGTAGATCCAAGGGACTGGGTTCATGGCATTTTTCGGCAATTTTTACAATTTGTTAACGAGAACCTGCTACAAAAATCGCAAGGGTGGTTGGGAATATCCATAATGTATTGGCAACATCCCGATTGACCGTTTAACATGAGCATTCGAAAATTTGACCCGGTAGAACCGGATGTCATTTTGCACTCTATTGAGCGAGCTAGACAAACTAACAAAGAATTTTTAATGAAGGGGCCTCTTAAAACAAACTGTGTGTGGACGAAGGAAGTCCTGGGTTCGTTCTTCAAAATGTGTGACGAATGCAAAACGAATAAAGGAATAATAGCAATAGGAAATGCAGACAGAATGTGTTTGGGTAGAATAATAACAGTTTGCTAAGCTAAGATAGACCACGATGAAGCTTACCTCAGTATTCAGAGGAGCGAGTATATGCAACTGGATAGAACAAAAGCTTTATGCCAGTCTAGAGGGAAGGGAGATGAAATATGTTCCTTGGACGATGTGAAAGCTTTCGAAGGCATGTTGCCCGGGTATCGCATTACAGTGTTTGGATATATTACCGGAAAAATGTTTTGTACAAACCAAATACGCTTACCGATAAATGTATTGATATCATGTACCACGAAGGTCATTTTAATGTCATTGTTCAATTGCACAAAGCTTTGAAATGTCATTTGTACTGCAGACACTGCAGTGTTCCAGGTAAGGTTCAACAGCAAAGGCATAAGTGTGAAAAACAATGTATTAATGTCACCTTGACTACCATCCCAATATTGAAATATACGTGCCATGCGATGCTTGTAACCGGCAGTTGAATAGGCGGCTGTGCTTCGAAAACTACTTGAAGAAAGGAGCCCTTTATTTTAAACAGTTATCCGTATGTGATGTTGAAAAAGCCTGTTTAAAGTTCGATAAACTGTACAGTACAAGAAACAGTAAAACGCAGCACCAGTATGGAGGGATATATTGTACGAACTGTAAAATACACATAGAGGGGAATCATCTATGCTACATTCAACTGTACAAGGCCTCTTTATCCAAGAAACCATTTATATTTACGTTTATTGACTTCAATGTATACAGGATGCCAAGTATGCAGCAAATCCAGAAGTGCGGTTGCATGAGCCCAATTTGTATGTCTTGTATCAGATATGTTCAAAGTGTATTAACGAAAATGAAAACACTGTCTATTGTACGCAGTGTGGCGTGAGGGAGTGGGTGTACGATAAGGACACGGTGAAGCAAATTTTAGAGCATGCTGCGCAAGCTAGGTTTAAATCATGGGGTGTAGTCGTTTTGGGCCCACAATTTATGGTCCTACGGTGGCCAATTTATTTTGAAAGAGTGAGTGAGGGAGTGTGTGGCGTTTAAGGGCCCGTCGACAACAAGGTCATTTGGGCCCCAAGTCAACACTAAAACCTAATAACTATAAAAATTTAGTTAAAAAGATAAAATACCATAAAAACACACAAATGTTAAAAAGACATTAAAAACGATGTAAAGACTAATCATTTAAAATCTCTAAAAGCAATAAATATAAAAACACAAGTCAGACTTGTTTATTAAAATCTATTTCATAAACAAACCGCAGTGCCTTGTCGACGGCCACTGGGTCGTTACCTAAAGCACCGTGCAAGTTAGTCCCCAAGCCCAAAGACTGGCGAACGCGGGCGTACTGCGGGCAGTCAAGCAGAACGTGCCGCACCGTGAGGCGTACTGAACACGAGGCACACACAGGGGCCGGTTCCCCTCTTAGCAGATGGCCATGAGTTGCTCGTGTGTGCCCAATTCTCAGCCGGGTAGGTATCACTTCGGCTCGCCGGTTATCCCTGCAGGAAGTTAGCCAGGGTTGTACGCTTTCCTTTATTGCCCGGAGTTGTGTGCCATCTAAAGCTGTCCAGGATTGCTGCCAAGCAGATAGGAGCTGGCGACGGAAAAAACGTTGCACATCCTGGAATGGCACCGTAGTTGTTAAACTCCGGGGCAAATGGCAAGCGGACTTAGCAGCCGCGTCCGCCTCATCGTTCCCGGAAATGTCCACATGGCCTGGGGTCCAAGTAAAAACAAAATGGTATCCTCGACCGATCATTTGCGAGATCTGGGCCTGTATTTTTAAAACAAGGGAGTGGGTGGCAGTGTGCTGTTGCAAGGCCTGAAGAGCGCTTGGACAGTCTGTGCAAACAATAAAAGAGCCAGGGGCTAACTTGCAAATAAAAAGGAGCAAATAGTAGATGGCATACAGCTCTGCTGAGAAGACCGAAGTGGAGTCCAGAAGTCGAAATTTATGAGCCTCACCGTTAATGCAGAACGCGCAACCGGTAGTGCTACCTAACTGAGAACCGTCTGTAAAGACCGGAACATAGTTAGGGTAACGGCCCAGTAGTTCGGCAAAAAGTTGTTGGAACACCGAATGTGGGGTAGCGTGTCTAGTGTTGCTTGAAAGTGTTAGATCGAACCGCGCACGATTGAGCTGCCATGCAGGATAAGGGCAGATGGACGACCTCTCCACGCGGGGCATTCGGAGGCCATGGGAATGTAGGAGATCCCGAAATCTTATTCCCACGGGGCGTGTCCGAGAACCAGGGCGCATATAACGGTGGACTAAATCTGGACACAGAACTGGTTTAAAACAAGGATGATTGGGATAACTTGCCAACTTCGAGACGTATGAGCAGAGTAACAGCGAGCGACGAATATGGAGTGGAGGTTCGCTTGAGTCTGCATACAGGCAGTCGACTCGACTGGTGCGGAAAGCTCCTGTGATAAGGCGGATGCCGGTATGATGCACGGTGTCTAAAAGGCGAAGTTTAGAGGCGGTCGCTGCGCCATAAATAGAACTGCCATAGTCCAGCTTGGACCGAACCAGAGAGCGGTACAGCCTCAAAATTACCGTGCGATCGCCCCCCCCCCCAAGATGCTCCAGATAATACCTTCAGCACCCGAAGAGAACGATCGCAAGAGGCTCGAAGGTGACGAATGTGGTGCTCCCAATTGAGTTGTCGGTCCAAAGAGAGGCCCAAGAACTTCAGGTGCGAGACAAATGGCAGGGGTGTGCCGTTCAAATGAAGATCAGGAGGCGGGTGAATACCTCGTAGGCGGTGAAAGTGGATACACTGTGTCTTCGCAGCTGAAAAACGGAAGCCATTTTGAAGCGCCCAAGCTGCTAGCTGGGTAATGGTCAGCTGCAGCTGGCGCTCAATGTGATCTATGTTGGCAGACCTATAATAAACTGCGAAGTCGTCAACATAGAGCGATGATGGAATTCCACTTCGAACGGCACTAGTGATACCGTTAATCGCTACGGCAAAAAGGGTGACGCTCAAAATTGACCCTTGAGGTACGCCGTTCTCCTGTATCCGCTCCCGTGATACCGTGTTTCCTATGCGAACCCGAAAACGGCGAAGTTTTAAAAAGTTGCATAGGAATTCGGGTAGATGACCACGCATACCGTAACCATGTAGGTTACGGAGTATGCCGTACCGCCAGGTGGTGTCATAAGCCTTCTCCAGGTCGAGGAACACGCCCACGGCGTGCTGTTTCAGTAGAAACGCATCGGAAATATACCCCTCAAGGCGTGTTAGATTATCGACACTTGAGCGATGGGGACGAAAACCACATTGCTAGTTGGACAGATGGTTATGTTTTTCTAGCCACCAATTCAACCGAGCGTTTATCATTCGCTCCAACGTCTTACAGATGACACTCGTTAGGCAAATGGGGCGGTAGCTAGATGGTAGCGTGCGTTCCTTTCCGGGTCGAGGGATGGGGATGACGATACACTCTCGCCAGGAGGAAGGGAAAACCCGCTCATGCCAAATGCGGTTATAGATGTTTAAAAGGAAACATAGCGCCTCAGATGGAAGAAGTAGCAGCATCTGTCGGTGTACGTCATCGGGACCTGGAGAAGAATCCTTTGTTAACGCCAGAGAATGGGCGAGCTCGGCTGCGGTGAAAGGTTGATTGTACGGCTCGGTGCAGTCACTATTAAAATTAAGTGGTACCCGCTCTGCCTTTTCCTTAATAGGCAGGAAGAGAGCGTCATAGCGGGCAGTTTGGCTAGTAGCAGCAAATATGGTAGCTAGGGCTTCAGCCATGTCCTGCTCGGTGCTGCACATGGAACCAGTGATGGCAAGGCCGGGAATTACCGTCCGGCGATACTTGCCATACATCCGCCGAACAGCTGACCATACTTGTTGGGTAGAGCTGCGCCGGGAAAGCGAAGACACATAGGCTTCCCAGGATTTACGCTTTGCGTTGCGCAGTATAAAGCGTGCCCTAGCGCGAGAACGTTTGAAGGCGACGAAGTTCCCTTCCGTCGGGTGCCGCTGAAAAACGCGCGAAGCACGTTTGCGTGCTTTGACAGCCAAACTGCATTCCTCAGACCACCACGGTACAGGGATACGACGTGGTGTAGGTGAACCTCGAGGAATGCTGGATTCTGCTGCGAGCAGGATCGAGCAAGTAAAATATTCGACCATTTCGTCGATGGTGTCGAAACCATCGTCGATGAGATGTGTGAGGGATTGGAATTTTCCCCAGTTAGCTTTGGAAATAATCCAGCGAGGATATCGAGAAGGTACACATTGGCGGCCAGAAAAATGAATGTTAACGGGGTAATGATCACTGCCAAAGAGGTCGGAAAGTACTGAACACTCAAGTAGTGGTACTAATGACGGACTGCAGAAAGAAAGGTCTAGTACGGAATGTGTACCATAAGCGGATGATAGGAATGTCGGGTCACCAGTATTTAGCAGAAGCAGGTCAGACTTATCGAAGACGTCTACGAGGAGGCATCCACGGGCGTCATCAGTGTCTGATCCCCAGAGCATGTGCTTGGCATTCAAATCTCCCACAAGGAGTAGTGGTGAGGGGAGCTGAGCCAATAGCGCTAGAAGATTCCGCTCTGGAACTATACTGAGCGGCGGCAGGTACATGTTACAGATGGTAAAACTGATGCTCTCCAGCTGTAGTCGGACGGCCACAGCTTGCAATGGTGTGGTGAGAGGAACGTGGGTGGCGGAAATGTTAGGCGCCACTAAGATAGCAACGCCACCGCTTGCACGCATACCTGCAAGAGAGTCGCTTCTAAATGCAGAAAAAGAGTGAAGGTGTAACGAGTGATTGCGATGTAAGTGGGTTTCCTGGAGGCAAATTATTGACGGTGACAATTGAGAAACTAAATGTTGTAGGTCTTGAGCACGAGCTCGAAAACCATTGACATTCCACTGGATTATTTCCATAAAGAGTTTTTAATGGGCCGTTTTAACCTTTTTCTTGACCTTGGCTGACTTGGGCCCTACGATTCGAAAATCGTTAGCCTCCTGTGACTTCGCTGATGATCGGGAGTCAGAACTCCTACGGCTCGTAGAACGAGACCGGGATCTAATAGAAGGCGAGCGACTTCGCGATCTATGTTGTGGTCGGGATCGGTTTTTCACATTTACCACGGGATGGTTGTCACCCGCTGATGGCTTGGTGGCTGGAGTCTGTACGGTTGAAGCGCATGTAGTGCTGGTGGATATACAAACTGTCTGAGACGTAGGTTTAACGTCTAGAAAGTCAGTCTGCGTGGATGCGTGGGCGACAGGGACGTGCTGAACAGCAACAGTGGTGTTGGGAGTACGGCGGGCTGCTGATGTATATCCAGTAGTAGCAGGCTTTAATTGCTCAAAGCGCCGTCGTCCTCTGGAAAAGTCAGGCGTTTCTTTACACGTAGCTCCTGAATGCTCTTTTCGTCCATGAATCTAGGGCACTCTCGCGAACATGAGGGGTGACTGCCGCCACAGTTCACGCAACAAGGTGTTCGACTGCAGTTTGGATCGTCGTGCTTCGGTAGGCCACATTGCTCACAAAGAGCAGGATTGGTACATGTGACCTTAGTATGTCCGAACCGCTGACATTGGAAACAGCGCATGGGGTTCGGGACATACTGGCGGACGCTAGCACGTTCATAGCCGCAATAGATAAATTCAGGTAACTTAGTTCCAGCAAAAGTTAGAAAGACTGTACGTAAGGGGTATTCCTTGCCATCTTGTTTTCGGGTAAGCCGGTACGCCTGACAGACAAGTTGGTCAGAGAGGCAACTTACTATTTCTTCATTCGCTAGACCATCTAGGCTGGAGGTGGTGACTACTCCTCTGCAGGTGTTAAGAGTTTAGTGTGGGGCTACCCGGATCCGGTAGGAGCCCAACAAAGTCGCCTTTTGCAGTTTTTTAGATTGCTCTGCAGTTGTGGTCTCTAATAGTAGGTTGACATCTCTGAGACGCGTAGCGTTTTTGACAGGGCCACTGATTTTGTCTATTTCACGCTTTATGTAGAATGGGCTAATATCCTTAAACGTTTTGCCATCACATGCCAAGGTCATCAATAAATAAGGGTCAATGAAGGAGGTTTTTCGCGGAGACATGATGATATAGACCCCCATCCGGAACCGTCGGCGTCAGCCTGCCATCCGGGGGTTAAAGAAAGAAAGACACCGAATCTTCACGGTCTGTGCCGTCATGGGGACCCCACCCATGACCGATCTCATTTGTACCTCAGAAAAGCTACCCTTCAATATCCACTGCTTGTCCGTATGGGTAAACCGTTCACCACGCACACCCCGGCTTTATGCCCCTACCACAGGAATAACCGCCAGTGGCTCCCCACTTTAGGCCGCGCTGCGAATAAAGGGCACACGCGGATTCAGGGGACTTGTGGTTGATTACACCGGGGTTCCGTCAGCGGTAACACGTCCGGTCCGTGATACTAACCCAACGGCAACACGGCCGTCGGGAGATTAACACAGACCGGGCCCTCAAGGAGCTACGTGGGTGTACTTGACGGTGTGGACGGGCTCCGCACCTAAGGCTACACATAGGGGCAGTGCGAAGGGTCCGCTCAACCTTCACTTTTGAGACCTCCGGAGAGCACACATGTCGGAAGCCGCGCTGAAAACCGTGGGACAGAACCACGGAGATAGGAGAGATCCCTGCTGGTGAGACAGGAGTTATAAACCTAAGACCTTAAGTGCTAATAATTATAATAAAAAACTAGAAGGGAAAGAAGGTGATGCATACTGATCAGCAGTAGCAGAGCGTGGCACAGTTGATGGAGGTGAAGGGGATGAATTGAGGGTGAGTGGCTTGGGACCCCGGGATCGCCAATCCCGTACCTACCGTAGTAGGTCCCTGGGGAAAATACCAGAGCCTCTTCTGCCAGTTTTCAGGGTTACTGATGGGCCTTCTCGGCAGCCGTAGCGGTCGTGGGGTACACCAAGTCCCCACCGTACATCACCCCATCAGTCAGTCCCCTACTTCCTGTTGCCCACCCCTCTTTTTTTTGAAAGATATGGTGAGCACTTTGAAATGGAAACCCGAACTGATCATAAATGGAAACAGAATATACCGAATAAGATGCTTAAAGGAAACGTTTCTCGATACTCTAAACTTTATACCTATGGCTCTTTCGCGGTTCTCCAAAACCTTTCATCTTCAGGAGTGCAAGGGTTACTTTCCGTATCTGTTTAACTCTAGGTAATATCAAAGATATGATCCAATTCCAGATCAAAAATTTTATTCGCCCGAAAACATCTTCGAAGGCGAACCTAAAGCTTTCGAGGAGTGACACTTAAACATTGTAGCCGATGGATACGTGTTTGACATGCAAGAAGAAATGGTAAAGTATTGCAAGTTGGATGTTGGCCTGTAATGTTTGGAGGCACTAACTGCACCAAAGTGTATCGGGAAGTGAGAGGGAATGAAAATATGATTTATTACGACGTATGCAGCTTGCACCCTTATGTGAATAAGACGAAACCCTATCCGGTGGGACATCCGAAAACTTACGTGCATAATTTTCCAAATATGGATGACATTGAAGGAGGTTTGATAAAGGGTTCGGTGCTACCTCCTCGAAACCTATATCACCCTGTGCTACCCTCAGGAATTAGGGGAACGCCCATGTTTCCCATATGCCTCATGTGTGCAGAGGAAGAAAGTCAAACCGAGTGTGAATGCTCGGACGAAGATATGTGTTCATCTGGCACGTGGGTGACTGACGAAATGAAGTTTGCCTTGACGAAGGGGTACCGAATATTGTCCATAGAAGAAATTTGGGGGTATGAGATGATTGGATATAATCCTAATTCTGGGCCGCAAGGTCTCTTTGAGAAGTATGTAGTCCAGTTCCCGAAACTGAAAATCGAAGCCCCCGGCTGGCCCGCTAACTACACCACGGAAACAGAACGACATACATATATTGAAAACTTTTTAAATAGAGAAAATGTCCAACTGGACAAGAACAGATTTGAACGCAATCCTAGAAAACTACAGTTAGCCAAATTGACGCTAAATTCCTTTTGGGGTAAATATGGACAGAGGGATAACCTCCCAATTTGCGAGTTGATCAAGGAACCCTCCCGCTTGCTGGAACTCTTAAACGATGCGACGGTGGAGGTGCAATTCTATATGCCTGCAACGGACATGATGTACGTGACGAGGAAGTGTAACGACATCGGCGGAAAGATCAACCCCACTTCCAATGTCGTTATTGCAACCTAAACCACAGCGCATGCCCGCTTCGTCTTTTATTCTTATTTAGACCTTTTGGGTGAGCGCGTGTGTTACTTTGACAGCGATTCAGTTATCGCCACTTACACACCGGTAGTTTGGAAACCTCCAACGGGGGCATATTTTGGGCGACTTGACTGATGAACTTGTAAAGTTTGAACCAAGGGCATACATAACGAAATTTTGTTCCTGCGGACACAAAAGTTAGTTTTGAAGTGTGGTGTCCAAACGAACGAAAAAAGGATGTGGTGTGCAAAATTAAAGGAATGACCTTAAATTCGGGAAATTTGAGAACTGTGAATGCCGACGTTATGGAAGATATAGTTCTAAACGAACCCTCAAAATCTGTCACATTGCACGTAAAGCGAATTGCTCGAAGCAAACTATGGACCGTAACTACCGAATCCTATACGAAAACATTTCGCATGGTAGTGAACAAGCGCGTACTTCAGAACAATTATGACTCATACTCATATGGGTGCAAAAGGGTTCGAACCGAAGAAGGATAACCATAGTTGCTAAAAGGCCATGGAAGAACCTTGGTAAATGCTTGTCCAGTCCTACCTTCCGACCACGCTGACGGGTGAGGTACAGACCCAAGGTCAATCTTCCAGGGGGCCGCACCATGTACGCGAACGCGTGCGCGCGCAGGCGTACGCGTGTGGGTCAACAACTCTGCTACTTCCACGTCGCCCCACTTCCCACCAGCTAGAGAAGTACGGCAAAGGTGCATATGTCTTGCAGTTTGACTGGCTGTGTCAACATGCGAGTACTTCAGGACAGTTATGACCCATACCCATATGGGTATAAAAGGGTTGGAGCCGAAGAAGTTTAGTCATTGTTGCTAGAAGGGAGGAGGTGGATATCTTTTGTCCTAAAAATGAAATTCGACGTTAACAA